>JACXGJ010005349.1:0-39552 GCA_016801105.1 Esox niger
ACAGAGAGAGAGAGAGAGAGAGAGAGAGATTATATCTATATATAGTATTAGCCCCCGGCTTGCCCTCCACTGCTGCCACCCTGCCCCTTCTAGTAAGTACTATGGCTATTTCACGATACTAGATATGCATTATAATAATTATGCACAGAACTAAATAAAAACAATACTAGATACAAACGTGCTAAAAATAAAGAAAAAAACGTTGAGCTATTAATGATAAACGATGCAAAGTAGGGCGAATATTCGAATAACCAAAATAAAGTTAGTATTCGAGTTCGCGTGTGTGTATTCATTTTTCCCAATAGAATGTTTTTTACATTCATGTAGTTTTTTGGTTGAAATGAATACACCTGAACTTTGATTTATCAAATCATTTTTCTAACCAATACTAAAATTCAATTTTTTTTACATACGATGATACACCATAAGATAAAAAAGTATTTTTCTATGCGCTCCTTTTTTTACTTAACATAATAGTCATTAATATGTTGTGTTTCACTGATTCATAGATTTCCAAAAATATATGTGGTCTTTAAGAATTTGTATTGGAATCTGAATTTATTTACCAATTTATTAGTGTCTAAAATTGTCATATGGTGTGACATGAACGTTATTGTATATAAAATGAAAATGGAGTATACTTTTCTTAAGAAACTCACTTCATCATATTTCTTTATCATAACTATCTTGAAATCCTTGTGAAGATTTTATTTTCTTTAGTTTTATTCAAGTTTAACATGCTTGGGAGAATCACACCATGTTGGGTTGAAAATGTTTGAGATGAATTGCGTGAATGTTCAGTACATTCACACAAAGCAGATTTTTGTCACATCAGCCACCCATACATATAGCCTATTGTTTGCAAGTGGATGGAAGCTAACTTATTCAAGGAACAATGGAATGCATTTATGGAATTATACCTACAAAAAAATTATAAAATGCTACATAAAGTTAGACTGTGGAATCTAAAGGCAGTTGAGAGTCCGGACAACAGTGAGATAGCAAATAGCTGGCTTGCTTAGCTAACTTGGTTCTCTTGACCAGGGTTGTCAAACCGGTTCCATGGAGGACCGAGTGTCTGCAGGTTTTTGCTCTCACATCGTATTTGATTGATTAATTAATTCACTCATTGGTTAGTTTCTACCCTCATCTGGTTGTTTTGGTCTGAACTGGGAACCAATTTATAGAAAAAAACATAAACCTGCAGACACTCGGCCCTCCCTGGAACTGGTTTGACACCCCTGCTCTAGACCAAGGTTTCCCGATCCTGGTCCTCAGGACTCAAAGGGATGCATGTTTTTGTTTTTGCCCAAGCACTCACACACCTGATTCAAATGAAAGACCTTATGATAGGTTGATTACATCACTCAAGTGTATAAGTGGTAGGGCAACATTTGAAACAGGTGTGTGAGAGCAAAAACTAAAACATGCACTCCTTTGGGTCCCAAGGACCAGGATTGGAAAACACTGCTCTAGACCTTAGGTCATCAACCCTCTCCAGGGACGCGCCAGCCATTCCACCTATTAGATGTATCCCAGAGCTAGCACACCTGAATCAACTTTTTAATAATTAACAAGCCCTTACCTGTTGAATCAGGTTAGCTAGTTCAGGGCACAAACTAACCTGTGAGATGGCTCGGGTTCCCGAGGAGAGGGTTGAAGACCTATGATCTAGTCTCTTCAATCCAATCAACTCAATGTCATGTTATAAATATTCGGTCCTACATTGCTTTCTCCATATGGACGCTTGGTCTAGTTGAGCCATTGAGCTCTTTGATGAGAACAACACTCACTACTACACACTATGTTTTAATGCTCATGTGATAAAAGCAGTTTAAAAAAACATGTATTTTGGTGAACTGAATACTATTCAAACAATAAGACATACTATTCGGGTTATAAAATCATGTCCAATTTACATTCCTACTGACCTCGACCCACAGCAAACAGGTGTAATGGAATGAGTGAAAAGAGTTGGCCCAGTATCAACAGGCCTGATGGAACACGGACAAGATAGAAGCAGGATGGTGTCTCTTCTCCACTCCCATTTGTGGAAGAGATCCATATCCCCCCCAAAAAAGCAACAGACAGAGAGACGTGAAATTTACCAAGCACCACAGCAAACAGGACAAAACCCTGTGTTCCTCATCACAACCTCATTATTCCTGTTTTCCACCCTCCCTCCCCCACCAAACAGATGATGCCAGCTCTCTGTAATCAGCGACTAATCCTACACAGTTGAAACCCAATTGGCCACTTAAATGCCTGTCACCTCCTGACACATGCATGTCTGTATTATTACTAATGCAGCGTATTCAAATCTGGTCCTTGGAGCCAGTTCCACTCAATCGTTTCATTGTAACCCCCTAATCAGGGTCTTATTTAGACCTGGGACACTCTGGGACGGTTTTGCAGACACAGATGAAGCCAAATCTAGGACTTCAAAAACAAGGTTTCTATAGAACTAGATTTTTAAGTCCCGGTCGAGGCTTGATCCGTGTCTGCGAAACCGGCCCCATGTGGGTGCGATTAATGTTGAACACAAGGCTACGTCCGTGATTTGAGGGTTGCTATCGAACAATATCTCGGTCTTTGCTTTGAGGGACTGATTTGAATACCATTTCTCTAGTGCCTTCTATTATCTCTCTTAAGTGTTTTAGAGTAGTAGAGAAAGTAGGAGAGAAATAGACTGTCAAGCTAGAATAGATGTGATATTGTACAGAGGAAGCAAAACTGAGGCCCAGAGAACAACAGGAAGCCTAGTTAAGACTTGCTTTGAATGGGCATGTTTCAATGTGGATGTGTTTAACCACGTCTGTGGTAATTCCAATTTACCACAGAATATTCAACATTTGCTCATCAACAGTCTGTTTTTCAGTTCCAACAAAATTCACTTAATCTAAGGTAAGTGCTAAATGCTAATAGAAGAAAGTAAATGCCATTCACCAGCTCAAAAAACAAGCTTTGGATGATCTCAATATTACTGGACAGTTGTGGTGTAGAACAACTTTCTTTCTACAAATGCCTTGAAATCTAGTTAGATGACAAGATGTCTTTTCTAAGACACATTTGTGAAATAATTAAGAAATGAAAGGCATAACCTGGTTTATTTTATCATCTCCACATTGAAAAGTGCAGGCTACTTTTCTCTCAGTATTAGATTATGTTGACATGCTATAAATGCACGCTTCCTCTTCTATATTGAAACCCCTGGTTTCATTATGTCATGCAGATGTATGTTATTACTGGAGACAACCTTCATACACATAGTCTCCTATACACATTTATTTCCACTTCTATTAGTTAATGTGTTGTTGATTTTGTTATGCAGAAATGTCCTATCTCACCAGAAAAACTGGAAGAAAAAATGACATTATCTTACATGCTCAAATGACTGGTTAGTACTAGAGATACCAAGAGGTTACTCTGAGTTAGGCAAAACAGCTTTGACTAACATTCCGCTTATTCACGGAATGCCTTGCAGAGTTAAGTTAAGTCCAAAGCATTGGTGCTTATAAGGCAGATGAAATGTCTGATAAAAGTCTGTCACTGTGAACTGTAGTTTTCTTAATGTGTGGGCTTCCTATGAATGTGTTTTGAGGTTTTTTGTTCTTTCTTTTGTCTCTCTCTCTCTCTCTCTCTCTCTCTCTCTCTCTCTCTCTCTCTTTCTCTCTATCTCTTTCTCTCTTTCTCTCTTTCTCTCTCTCTCTCTAATATTATTTTATATTGCTCTAACAGAGCAATGGTCTTCCTTGATTTCCCTGTATGAAAAATGTAAAAGAAAATGCTGTCTAATTTATTTGATATAGCAATTTTCTCCACATCTAACATTAGCAAAGTTCACCAAGTATCGCTGGCAAAATTTGCTATAATAAAGCATGAGACAATCTAAAAGGAAGGATGGCAGACACTGAGCAAATCCAAGTGTGAAAAGCTGGCAGAGGTGTACCGCAAGAAGAGTCCACGGCAATCGCTGGCAAAGGCACTTCTACAAAGTACTGAAAGATTTGAGGTAAACTAATGTAATTATGCTAAACTAATACAGTGTTGAATTGAGAATGTGTGTGTTGCTAGCCTTCACTGTTATGCTGTGACGACTGTCCATCGGCCTGCGGTTATATGGGAGAAGAGCTGCAGACAGATACCAAAGGCACCTTCTAACCTGGAGGAGGACTAATGCTAGCCCTGCATCAGTGATGGTCTGGTCAACCTGTGATCGTCTGGACATCTGAGTAAGCACCATGCAAGTGGTGCTATCAGCTTGTTATCATCGGCCAGCTCTGTGCCTGTAATCTGATATGCTGTAGGCAGAGAGTTTTTGGGGGCAGTAGGTTTGGGAATAAAATAGTTTTGAACAGAGTGGGGTGGGAGGTTAAAGTTTGACTCTCCCCCGTCTCGTTCCCAGGGACTGCAAAGACCCTACACGACCCAAGAGAGGAAGCTTTTTAACTTTGAGAGGGACAGAACGTGTGGGACATTCTAGGAATTTGCAATCAATCTCCTTGCTTTGTTTTAAAACTATCATCTCTGCTTTTAAATTCAGGTTCTACCCAACTAGAGACTAGGGAGCTGTATATCTGATTAAATTTGAGTTTGGTTTTAGTGGACATTTTGAAAGTGTTGTCTTGATCGTAGTCTCTGTTAGTTTCTTAAACTTTGCATCCAGGCTGGGAAAAAAACAACTTCAGGGTCGAGGGTTTCTCTCTCCATTGTGGAAAGACTCAAGCTCATGTTATGAGGCAAGACTATAGGAAGGAAAGAGGGAAACAAGTCATAATTTCCAGGCTAGATCCAAGTGTTAGTTGTTTTGTGGCAATCTGCTCAAATGAGAAAGAGCCATTGTCCAATGCGTACTTTGGGTGGGAGCCTTTGGGTGAGGGGGGCTTGGGCCAGAGTGGGAGAGATATTCATCGTCCCCTTTTGGCTAAATTCCTTCACAATAACATGGATTGTGACAAAGAGACACTTTCTCTTTTGAAAATTCTTGTTCCCATGGTGATTACATGAAATTAGAGGCCATTAATCATTTTGTATCCCACAGATAGTGTTTCAATGCATATCCAGTAAGCTTTAACAGTATCAGAGAGAACTAATTCAAGAGAACTAATTCAAATCTTTATCCAACGTCCAGTTTTATAATTCACCCTTATTTGGATAATATCAAATGGGTCTTTTAGAAAAAGGCACATTTCTGGACTCATTCCTAAATCTTCACAGATTATTTAACAGAGACAGTAAAATTTTAAAAGAAACTTGATAGTCTCCTCAGTTTTGAAACATTATTTACTTGTACTCTATTCCAAGTGTACACTATCACAACGTAAAGCTCCAGCCATCCCCATGGTCCTGGGAAGGGGAACATTCACAGACCAAGAATTTCCTCCTTGGGGACAGTATCCAACCCTTTTTAGTGCCTAAGCAATCCCTTTCACCCTTCCCCCTGTTTTTCATCCCTGTTCCCTCCTGCATAGACTGTACATGGCTCTTTCTGACCCTTGTGGGCTGATATGCAGAGTCTGAGCATGGGTTGTTACCAGTCTGCTCGCCACTGGTTTCTTCTGTTTGGAAATTTTGTTTTCCCATAGAAGCTTCTGTCTTGCTGATAAACCTCTCCTCTTTCACACTCTCGCAGTCTGAGAGTATTGATAGCACTGTACTCTCCTCTCCATGTACACTGGAAAGCTACAAAAGACAATCGAGGATCAGATTGTCCCCCAAACCTGAAAATTAACAGAGATCTTGAGTAAATTACTTGACAGATACCTAAATAGTGTCTGAGATCAGAGAGAAAGGTGCCCAAATATCATAAGAGGAAAGGTTACTTTTATCTTGTTATGAATTAACAATAATTTGCCAGATGAGAAATTAATATAAAGTGACTTTGAAAAGTATAAAGCCACTTACTTTATCCACATTTTGTTGTATTATAAACTCTATTTATAATTGAATAAGAAATCTAAACGGACTACTCCATTATGACCAGGTTTTAAAATCTTATATCTAGTATATAAGTAACCAGACCCTTTATTCCCAATCTTCCTTCCAGATTCACTTAAGCTCTATCTGATTAGATGGGGAGCATCGATCGACTGAAAATCTTCGGGTTTCCCCACAGACATTCAACAAGGTTTAAGTCTGGGCTTTAGCTGGGCCACTCACGGACTTTCACAGACATTTATAGGAGCCCCTCCTTTGTTGTGGTCGCTATTAACTGTTGGTCGTTGTGCTGAATGATGAATCTTCACTCCCAGTCTGAGGTCCTATATGCTTTGGATCAGATTTCTTCGAAGACCTCTCTGTATTTTGCTTCGTTCATCCTTCCCTCTATCATGACCGGTCTCCCAGTCCCTACCACTGTGAAGCCGAAGTTCCTTCAGGAAACATGTTATATACCTTTTACTGCATTTCAGAATGATGGAGCCATCTGTGCTACTGGGAACTCTCAATGTTTAGGCAATTTTTTTGAACATGTCTTGTCACAATTGTCTGGATCTCTGAGGGCTCTACTTGGACTGCATGGCATTGTTTTTAGTCCTGTCATGTCCAATCAACTCAATTTGCCACAGATGGATTCCAGTCAAGTTCTAGAGACATCTCGTGGATTTTCTAAAGACAGACGATGCATCTGAGCTCAATTTAGCAAAAGGTCTAACTACTTATGTACATATGGTATTTGACTTTTAAATTAAATATCACAGAATTTGTGACGGTGAGCTGACGGACTGCTCCGTCATCTCCCGCTTTTTCTAGGACTCCAACAGTCATGAACTCATTCCGGTCCCATTCATTTGTCTTGTCCTCAATCATTGTTCACACCAGGTCCCAATCAAGCTATTAGTATCTGTTTAAATGTCCTCTGCTCCCCTCAGTTGTTTGTCATTGATCCATGTCGCATTGGGTCCAGATGTATGTGGTGAGTGTTCTTTCTTTGTGTTTACTTTCAGTTAGTAGTTTTGCCCCAGTACTCTGTGTTTTCTGTTCTGTTGTTTTGTCTTTGTTTAAATTAAAGAGTACACCGACTGCTACCCATGCCTGCGCCAGGTTCGTCCTCTCCACCACTATACACCCATTGTGACAGAATTCGAACCTTCAAAAGTATAGGATTCTGTGTGTACATTGATGGAAAAACATAAAAAGTTAAAACACTAAAGTTTAAAAGTTTGGGGTCACTTAGAAATGTCTATTAAAATAACCTCAAATTGATCAGAAATACAGTACAGACATTGTTGATGTTGAAAATAACTACTGTAACTTGAAAGATGTTTTATGGAATACCTACATAGATGTACAGAGGCCCATTATCAGCAGTCCTCTGTTCCAATGACACATTGTGTTTGCTAATCAGAGTTTATAATTTTTTAAAGGCTAATTGTTCATTACAAAAACATTTTACAATTATGTTTGCGCAGCTGATAACTGTTGATTAAAGAAGCAATAAAACTGGTCTTTAGATCAGTTGAATATCTGGATCATCAGCAATTGTGTGTTCGATTACAGGCTCAAAATGGCCAGAAACAAATAAGATGTTTCAGAAACTCATCAGTTTATTGTATTTCTGAGAAATTAAGGCAATTCCATGCAAGATATTATTACACATGTGAAGTTTTGTACAACGCTGTGTACTACTCCCTTCACAGAACATTACAAACATTGGCTTTATCCAGATTACAAAGAGGAGTGGGAGGCACTGGTGCACAACTGAGCAAAAGGGCGAATACATTAGTGTGTCTAGTTTGAAAAACAGGTGCCTGACATAGGTCTTTAACAGGTCCTCAGCTTCATTAAATAGCACCAGTTTCAAAATACCAGATTACCTCAACAAATAGGGGACTAGAATGCCAAAGGTCTGCAAGGCTATAATTGCTGCAAATGGAGGATTCATTGTTTAAAGCAAAGTTTCAAGGACACGATTATCACATCAATAAAATATTATTATTTCTAATCCTGTCAATGTTTATATTTCCTTTTCATATTGCTATATTCATGGAAAACACAGACATTTCTAAGTGACTGCACAATATTCAATTTTGAATGGCAGTGTATTTTTAATAAATGATAAACAAAATGTGGAGCAATTGAAGGGCGACAGAATACTTTTCAAAGGAACTGTCAGTCCTGTCAATGGCGAAAGCTTATGAGTGTGTTACTGATGAATTAATGCATATGATTGAACATGGTTGCCAGTAAGAATGAATAACAATTGACTTCAAACAAGCAATTTAATTTTCCCTTGAGAGAGAGCAAGGGTCGTCAAGCCTATTTGCAACTCTTGTCAACTTCCTGTGTTAAAATGAGGGTCAATTTTTACAACCTTCATTGCAATCAGTGCATGCGATCTGGTGAAAGTATGCAGAAGGAAGTGGGCGGTTCAGTCGGGCACATTCTCCTTAGAGTAAATTGACCTGGCAAACGGACAAATCAATTGTGGCCAATGAGTCTTTGCCGGGTCCCCTCACCTCAGGAAATGCATCAGAGGTTTTCTTATTTTACTCTGGGATATATCCTGCTGGCTTCTGTTGGTCTTCAGTCCGGGGCACAAATCAAGACTGTTTACTTTACTCCGGGCCTCCGACAGTTTGGCCCTCCAGCATTAGGGTGTAGGTGGTTGGACCTGTCAGATGTCAACAGCTGTCGTTTCTAGACCTCACATGGTCACTTGTTCATGTTTTATGTATGGATAATATTGAAGCAAGCGGCTCTGTGTTCCTGATAACCCTTTGTTTTGCAAGTGTATTGACAGAACATGCTATATGTGTCTTGGCTGTTGATCTAGAGCCGTGATCGCGCCTACTCAGTGGGAATACCCCTTTTTGGTAGATTGAATACTATGTCTTAGGGTTGTGAGAGACACACTATGGAGTAAATTTCACATATGAGCTTTCTTGATCAGTGTGCCTACTTTATAAAGGACTATAACTTAAAGAAATTATTTTACATGTGAATTAGCTGTCAAAATAGCCCACATTTTGAATTGAAAGCATGCTATTCCAAGTAATTATCATCTGAGAATTATCTTTTGGTCACTTTGTACACTGAACCGCCCAGAACCAAATTTTGAAGGGTTCCTGTACTTTAGGTGCACCCCCATGACATTCTGATTAATCCATTAAGTCAGTGACACAAAATAAAGGAATTGTTCCTTATATCCCACTGCCGTTCCACAGACGTAACCTTTTCTAATATTATGGAAGTTGGGGGGACAAAACACACCGTCAAGGAAGGATTTTATCCAGACGAACAATAAACAGGGGAAGCTGCTGCTTGTATCATAACCAAGACAAACTGTTATCATAAAAGGAACAGGCCACAAACAACCATAAAATATTACAAGAAATAGCATAACATGTACGAAAATCACATGTATGGCCACATGTGCCCATATACATTAAAAGACGTAACATCTATTTTAAAATACATGATCATGTATGTTAACTACATATTTCAATTTAACATATATAAAAATAGCCATTTTTTATATATTTTGACATATATGTACATGTGTGTTGATCAAAGCAAATATATGTTAACAATATACATGCTCATATAAGACTTTATTGCCATATATTGCTTTTCCGCATAGGAATTTAGCGTGAGGTTGTATCTTGGCTATCGAAACCAACCATCTCGGGAAAAGAATACAATACATGGAAATACAACACTTGTCCTACTGAGACGAATATTTGACTCTGTTTAGAGTGGGTACTCAGATCAGTGGCAAGCCAGAGGAAGGCGACACAGCGGTGGCCTCTCCAATGGTTAGGTATTCAGTATGCTTCACAATTAGTCACAGCTGTGTCCACTAATTGCTCTGTGCCTCCCTCTATTTAGGTTAGGCGCAACCTTCACCCAGTCTCTTGGGAGCAGATAAGGGTGAAAGTAGAAACAACACCACTTTTGTAGTGTTCAACAGCAAAACCGCCAATTTCGAGCGGAGCTATAATAACATTGAATTATCTAGCTAATTCCCTTAATTAGGGATTTTTTTTATAGTGCTTCTGCTATGTAACCCTATTCAGGGTTTTGCGTGTGAAAATGGGCAAGTTATATAATACAGAAGGTTGGGAGGATGGACTAAAACTACATTCCCGAGCTGTGGTGCGGAGGAGCTGGACCCTGGCATGCATGGTGGACCGGCGCAAAGGGGGAGTGACCAGTAGGCTAGCGGAAGAAGAGCCGAGGAAGCATCAGGTGGCGAAGGTGCCTGGCAGGATGTTGGTGAGGTAAGCCGGTGCCAGTTTTTGAAGGCTTTTGTTTGTCAGAGGGACCGGGAAATCCTCTATGGTGAATCTGAGCCTGGGATATGAGCATGTCGACACTTCTCTTCTCATGTTTGCACAAGGGCTCTCTGGGTGTGCCTTCAAACCAGTGCATTTTATCCAGAATGGGCAATCCTGTCTGGTGTTCAAAGCTTCCCATGTTCTCACATTTTATTCAATCGTAGCCTGCTCCTCCACACCACTATATTATCCCTGGGAAAAACCGTCACCACCCAGAGATGAGATGTTAATACTAAAACTGTACATCCCTCCCGGTGATGAGATGAAATGGTCAAATGTCTTATAACACATTTACCACATCTATCAGGCACACACACACACACACACACACACACACACGTGTAAATACAACATATAAAATCCCCGGAATAAACAACTATTCTTAAAATTACACAACCTCACTTTTACAAAATATACCAAATATTCATTTCTTGGACCTCCTCAACCCCCTCAGAGACCAGGGCCTGTCCTCATCCAGGGTTCTGCACTACAGAAGTAATACGAGTCTATACTTATGGATACGCTCTGTATCTCCTGTATCTGTGTCACAATATTGAACATTCATCAGACATAATATATTTTGTTGACACAACAGAATTGTCGCTTAGCCTGAACGGAAAACATAATAATGTGTTATTCGTCGGTGGCCTTGAATGGTTCAGTTGAACAATTAGACTGTTTTGCAAATGGCATCCTTCATCTGCCAGACAGTCTTACACAGAGAAAGGATTCAGTCACATCATACAGGAAGGGGAAGCTCATCAGCCTCTGTTTACATCTACCTTTCATCCAGAGGTATCATAATCTCTGTGTTTGACATGGGATAAATGTCTGAAGGTCAAGACACTCCAGAATTCACGTCACTGGTTATTCCTGTAATAAAACAGAAAATGTTACAATGAAAACAAACTTCCTCTGGAAAACATATGTACATAAAAGTTCATTTTACCTTCAGCATTTTGTGGAAATATGTTCCTCATAGCTTCTTAAAGTAACGTCTAATGTTGATGCACAGCATGTGGTCAGGTGATTAGCATTGATCAGAGTCAAACATGTATCACTCCATGAATAAATGTTGTGTTGCACTGCTTTTTACCCAAGCAAAGAAAATGGTTCAGACGTCATGGCAGAAAGGAGGTTCTTTATCTGTATTTATCCTACTTCACCATCATAACAGAGCAGCGTTGCCACCAACAGACTTGTGATATAGGGTTGGGGAAGAGGTATAGGAAAAAAAGCACAATATAGTCTCCTGAGCATGAAAGGAAATATGTTCTGTTTAATGGTCCTCGTTATGGGTTCAGAAAGCTTCATCCCACAGACAGCAAAACACCTACCCTGCACAGGACTTCGTAGCAGACAAGGGGAAGCAAAATGCAATACAGCAGGCACTCTTCCACCTTAAATTATGGTTTTATTACCAATGTCCCTCTCATGTACCTCACCTCTATGGCTTTTTAGTTCATAGTAGCCTGATCAGGTGTGGGTTTGGCAGCTGGCAATCACTCTTAAAAGACCTCTTCCACTGCTTCTACTACTTTGTTTAAATGCATTGTATTGTACCAGACTTTATGGTTGGTAGTGTTCTGAACTGGACTGGTTGATACTACACTGAACTATAATAAACTATAATGTACTATACTCACATGTAAGGAACTATACTGATCTATAATGAAACTCTAATGGACTACACCAAACAAAAAAACGATACTGAAATTTACTGACCTAAAATACTGTAATGCACTATAATGAACTAAAATGAACTATATTGAGCTATACTGTAATGACGTATTCTGACTGGTACAACACTGACTAAACTGTACTTAACTATACTGGCTGGCACAAAACTGTCTATACTGAACTAAACTGCACTTACCTATACTGGCTGGTACTACACTGTACTTAACTATACTGGCTGGCACAACACTGACTATACTGAACTAAACTGTATTTACCTATACTGGCTGGTACTACACTGTACTTAACTATACTGGCTGGCACAACAGTGACTATACTGAACTAAACTGTACTTACCTATACTGGCTGGTACTACACTGTACTTAACTATACTGGCTTGTACTCCACTGAACTAAACAAAACTATATTGTCCTTAACTATACTGGCTGGTACTACACTGAACTGATAAAAACAATATTGTTCTTAACTATACTGGCTGGTTCGACACTGAACTATACAGTACTTAACTTTACTGGCTGGTACTACACAGAATTATATTGCATTGAACTGTACTGGCTATGGGCATACTTAACTACACCGCCTGCATCCATCTATATTGTATATGACCAATACATTAGTGTTTTGTATAAATTGCAGTATGCAGTGTGCTGTTATGTATATCCATTCCTCTTGTAATTACCAATAAGTAATACCTCACATTCTCATATTAACTTTGATATTTGAACATTTTATCTTTTCAAGCTTCTTAGCCATCAAGGTATAAATGAAATTATCCAGACAGAAGAGAACGTGGTGGGTTTGTTAGTAATCTTGAGTCTAAACAATTTCACAACTATGAAATTATGTATTGGTAACAAAAACAGACACTACAACAAGAAAACAAAAGAATGTGATGATGGTTTGAGAACCAAATAATGAACAACAAGAAACGACAAGAAACGGTGCTCCAAATGAGGGACTTTGTTGGATTCTGTGACAATGCTCATTTGAATTCAGTAGTTTATCATAATCTCTAAGTATAACTCCTTGTAAGGATCACATAGCAATTTTATAGTAAGTCATTATAATACTGTGCTCCATCCTCTGCTTTTGTAAAACAGGGAAATGGAGAGACACTGTGTAGGTATAGACAGAAAGAGAGAGACAGACAGACTGCAATTTCATCAAATTAAACTCCATTTAAATTCAACTCAAAGTCTCACAAACACATCTAAAATGTCTGTGGATTACATTTCCAAACTCTTACTGCTGCCAAAGCCTAATGATCGGAAAGAACATTTTATTACTGGACAGCACGGTGATGTGTGTGTGCTTTTCCCCAGGTGTACAAACACTCAGTGTACTCAGACACACCGCATGTTGGACCTCAGCTGGTCTCACAATGGTAGAAGCCCCAATACTCCTGATATGTTAACGCGTACCTCTAGTGTTCTTAATACACCATGCTTTTTGAAGCCTACTGTCCATCGGCTAACCTGTTTTTGGAATCCTAAATATTTTTCTTTAGCAATGACTTGATTTCTTTTCAAGCCCCAAGTAGCAATTCCGTCCTCCTGAGTTCCTTATTTAAGTTTGTCGTCATGAGGAACATGTATTTCAACAGGACGGGTTCATTTTCCTCCCCATCCATGATTTCGAAGGCATATAGCTGTCCAACAGGCCTTGCTTTATCAACTGGAACATCTGCTGGTTAACAGGGAACCCAGTCCGATAATGGCTTTCACACAAACACTCTAAATGGCTTTTCCCAACATTTCATGCTATAAGTATTTGCTCGCTGGTCAGAGGTATTCGTCACAGTCCTGAGATCTGATAAGACTGCGGTGACTGGAGGCCACTGGTGGTCATACAGCTGCTTTCCTACCCCCCAAAAAATGCAGATGAAAAACTCCGTTATTTTCTTAGCAGCTTTCCAAAATATTTTTTAAGGTTTTCAAAGCATATTCTACACACATGTTCCTAGGTTATCCTGAAAAGGCAACTATTAATGCAATATACAGTTGCATCTTCTGTCATTTAATTTGTAACATATCATACGTTTGTGTACATTCATACGATAAGACACGTTTTAATAGCATAAATTACAGGTTATTTTAGCAAAACCGTAACATACTGGACGTTCTGGTGCACATCGGGTGTCACATAGGTATTTTTGTTACGTATTCGCCATAGCTTTGCAAATGAACAGAAGAAAAACGAACAAGGGTTAATGTAGCGTAATTAACACCTCGGATTCAAAGTTATTACTCATTTAGATCAACATTTAAGTTACCCTAACCCAATGCAGGTAATATTCCTGACCAAGTATCCTTGAAAATTGTTCCGTTGTTAATGAAGATAATGAAGATCTCGTCAAAGCACGGGTGGTACCGTTTAGGTTTACCTGTTCAGCATTAGGCTACTGTACTCAACTCCCTCCCCTCAGAAGTTCCTCCTACCAAGTGCTCTGCCTCTCCTGACTGCATATCTGCCTCCACCACAATCCATTTCTCTCTCTTATCGCAGCTTGCCACCACCAGTCATTCTTCACACTCTAAGCACGAGAACGGGCAGGAGTCACAAACATGGCTTTACGAAAGAACGCCTCCATGTTCGTGGGACTTGCCATGCTTTCCCTTGTCTGGAAAGGTAAGTGGCATAATTCAGATTCGTCCTTTACTTAACTCATGGTGCATGTTTTAGCGATGCGTCGTTTTGTGATTCGAGGCTACCGTACCATACATAGGAAACTTTGCCGGGTTGCTTTTCTCCTGTAAACTGCCAAATGGGTACTTGATGGAGCGCTACTCTACTCTGAATGGGCTTGCTCAGTGTAGACACATGCTAAAAGGCTATATGCGTTATTATAACAACATTTTAACATCCCAAAATCCATCTTTTTCATGTAAGAAAAAATAATAAAACATATTTTGGTCATTTTATAGGTTTTATAATACAGCGATTGAATTCCAAGTATTTGATGATTACAGTGTGTTGTATTACTATGGTGTCCTATAGTAATACGTCCTTATTTTTCATATAGCCTACGTAGTATTCGAAACTGTAAATAAGGGTTAGAATAAATTGATTGAGTTGCTTTACTTTCATGTTGTATGTATACATACCGTATAATAACAACTTTTCAGTTAAGACACAGTTTCCAATTTCTGTATAACTGGTGAAATGCAATCGCTAACTGGGTGAGAACATAACAGACTGGCTTTCCAAACAGATCTACATATTTTATAACACCTTATACAGAGCAATTCACAGTACTGAGTACGTGCATTTTCATTCCATGTGGGAATCAACCCCCAAAGTCAGGCGTTCCAAGCGGCATGCTCTTACCAAGGGAGCCATTTAGGACCTTTATTACGTTATTTGTTTTCTTATCAAATTCTTCTCACAACTTCATTTGTGAAGAACATTCAGTGGATGCTATCTGTTTTCCCACCAATAAATAAATACATTGCTTTAAGTTGCCTTTAGGGTGAGTATTAGCAACATGGCAAATGTAACCATTTGAATGTGTAAAATTTTCAGAAATCTGTGTCTCATTTACCTTCTACTCAAAAAACTGCCTACACATTTGGAGGAGAATGCGTTCCCTGGCCAACAAACCGGATTTAGCCTGCAAGCACCTGACCTACCACCAGGAGTTATTATAATCTGATAAGGCATTTTAACGGAAATCTTTGTGTAACATTTTCACAATACCCCAAAACGGTCTTACTTACACACCATTTATATGTCTAAAGTGTCTAAACATATTGTATGGTATGTTTGTCACACACTATGTCATGTTGGATAATTTTGGATGTGTGGAGAGCTGTCATGTCTTCCCGCCAGAGTTAATGGTTGGTCAAGCAACAATCTCCTAGTGAATATCTTCTCTGTGGACCGTGAGACCTGTGGTCTATGGTCATTGTGTGTTAGGTGAACAATGCCGAGTATCAAATTGACACATGCATCAAGACTTAACATTTCTTAAAATGCTGGAAATGAGTTTTCTTATGGATCGAATGAGCACACATTTGTGACTAGGCCTAACAATGCCTGGCTAACTCTCACGCACGTTTCAGATCCTCACATCGTATTTTTCAACAGGACCAATCCAATCAATGAACGACTACGGGCGCCTGTGTCCCTTTGAGCATTGATGGGGACGCGTCCCGGGTGGGGTGACGGGATGAGGGGGATCGGTAGGACGGGTGTGGTGTCCCAGGGGGACTCATGCTATCCTTTTCCTCTCCAAGCATTCCATCCTCGTGTTTGGCCGTTTTTGCTTCCTGCTCTTTCCCTTAAAAAGCACCCTGATTTTCCTTCCCACTTACACCCCCTGCATCCCTTGTCGTCTTACCCCCCCCGCACACACACCCTTTGTCTGGACCCTTTGTCTGGATAGCAAACGTCGCCTTATTGTACGTATGTCCTGTTTTAGCCCATGCGCTGCTGTTGTTCCTGTTCTCATTCTTTCTTTGTCCTTCCTGCTTTTTCTGAGCTAACCTGCCAGACCCTTTCCTTATGTTCTCGGTCTTCCTGGACCCGCTATGATCTCCCCACACCGGCCGTCGTGACCCACACCACCTGTTTCTCAGGACAGGGGTGTCATGCTAGTCTTGGATGGCTGTTAGGGTTAGTTAGTGACAGATATCATTTTGAACATACAGATATTAGAATTGCACCTCCTTAAGGACCTAATGTGCTGAGACAAGGATTTTAACTTCAGCTGTATTGCAAGGCAGTGATTTACTATATTTCATTGCTGTCAGGGGCTTAATTTGAAACATTG
The DNA here is from genome assembly GCA_016801105.1 of Esox niger. Taxonomy (NCBI): domain Eukaryota; kingdom Metazoa; phylum Chordata; class Actinopteri; order Esociformes; family Esocidae; genus Esox; species Esox niger. The sequence continues at coordinate 16,747 of JACXGJ010005349.1, forward strand.
AAACATTCTCATTTTGGACATGAGAGCTATCTTTGCATGCTGGTGTCACAGAACACCAGCATGCAAGCTTATTAAGGCCACAAGGCTCTAACAAACATTTACCGTAAAAGGACACTATGTCTTTAGTTACGTATCTTGATATCTCACTGATGAGGCATCAAATGTGTGATGCTAGCATCAAGCATTCCACTTACGATAGAATGTGCTTCCTGTTACACCAGCCAATTACAAGGCCAAGGGGCATTACAAAGACATCTCATACAAAAAGGCCATATTTTTGACAAGGGGTGAGGAGCTCGGCCTCTCACTCCAGACAACTGCTGTTGAGAGAGTGTGGCCATCAGTGTAAACAATAAAGGTCCTTGTGCCCAACCTCACAGCTTTGACATAATGAAGTACAGATCTGGGCACGATTTCAACTGAGATCTTTACTTGAAACGGAAGTTCCTATATTCAGGCCTCTGGCAGAGGATGTAGAGCATAGAATGCTGCTGTTTCACAGCCAAACCCCACTGTAATTTTCATGGCGAAGGAGGTCTTGCATTGGAGCGCCTTGTTCATTAGCATTCTGATAATAATGGCCGCCAGTAAACGCTAGTGACCTAGATTCTCAGTTCTCATCCTGCTTATGTGTATATGTGTGGGGTCTCCCTACCGTCAAATTGATCCGCTCATTAAAATTAGTGAGTCGGCATAATTGTGTTTTGCTTTCACACTCTTTATTATCACAATCAGGACTGCTTGGAGTCTCTTTGAGTGAAATCTCACCACAGAGTTGTCTGATGTCTTTACTTGCAGGTTGTTTTCCGATATGGTTGGGGAGTGTGTGCATTGTGTAGATCAAAGCAATAATGAGCATTGAATTAAAGATCAGTAGACTCCCTTTGCTTTGCAACCATAATACTCCACATATTTATTCACTGTTTACTCTTCATAAATCCTTAATGCACTGTGTCAGTCAAATGTCATGTCCATATAATGTAATGGAGAATATGAAACACATTAGACATTCCTCATTATGTTTATTTCATGCAGGTCTAATGAAATACAGATTGATGGATAGTGGCTAGCTAGCCACCCCCCTCAATAATTTAGCTGTGACTGCCTTTTTATGCATTAATGTCCAGTATTAGGTCACAATTCTTCTTATCTTTCGAGTGCAGAAATAAACTTATCACGCTGCCCAGTGTTTACATATTCCCGTGCAACACTAAGTCCTTTTGACGAGGCCAAGGAAAAGCCCACATCCGCCTTTTCATATTCTTCATTGCTGTGCAGCATCAGTCGGAAATGCTTATTTAACGTAAATTCACACATTGGCCATTCTTCCGTTTTAGGCTTGCGTGACACTGTCCAGATCTCTGTGAGATAGGAAAGGGGACATTTCAGAATATGAGCGAATAAACACGCGTTTCAGAAAATGTTGACATCATGCCAAGCAGCTTATATCATCCCACGGTAATGTGCTTTGTCTGGTTGATTGTAGATTCAAAGGGACCTTAACACGTTAGGTGCGCTGATTTGTCCCCTTGTTGGGGAGCAGGTGTTGATAGATGACTTTTCAGGCCTCTGCAAGCGGACACATTTGGAAGCGCTTCAGCTTGTCGTGTCTCTCTTTGGGAAGGGATATCTCCTAAACAAGATATGAGATCAGATGTGTATGATGCCTTTATCTAAGAGGGGTTTGTGTCTCAGCAGAGAGGTGATTCTAAAACACCTATGGACCATACTGACAGAATATATATTCTGGGGGGTTTTATCCAACACTTCCTTAACAGAAATCTGATCTTGTTTCTGGTTCCCGTTCACTGTTCCGGGTTCTCGCTTCCAGTTGTTGTTTAAGTCCCGGGCTGCGCGTAAAAGTTTTCTTGATAATTTTGGGCAACAATTTGGCCGGTGTGAAGGTTTTCTCCAGCCAGCCATTTGTATGGTACAAAGACTAGAGGAACCAGATGTTGGTAAGAATACCTGTGAGCATTCCTATTGTATGCTGTTAATTTGCTTAATCAAAGAAAAATGACAGAACACAAGTTGTGTTAAAGATCATGTCCGTTTCCCCCCCATGTTTGACCAGTCAGAGTTATTTATGAGGGTGGGTCTGATTTGGATTGACCTCCTGCATTGACCTCTCCTTTGTACTGGTATTTGAGAATGTATGTCTGATGTAACAATAGGGCTTCCTACAGTTGCCACTTCCATGTCTAGAAAGCTGCTGATTGTAGGACACAGAAAATATACTTCCTGTCTCTTTTTCCTGGGATACAGTAGGTTTGTGTGGGAGAGGACGTCTGCGGCCATACTCCTTAAAGAATTCAGCAAAGTTCCTGAAGCCATGAAATATATAGTGTTAAATGGAATCCATCTCCCACAACGTTGTCATTCCTTCTCTTCCTTTCTCTATGGGGTTATGGAGGACACCTAGGAGTGAACCTAAGGCACTGAGTGCTGTGTCTTCAGGAGGAAATAGCCTAATGGTTTTCGGCATTTGTGAAAGGTTTTCAATAGTAGAGATGACATGAGTAGAGAAAACAATGGACAGAAGCCAGTGGGAAATGCCCCATGTAAAGCGCAGATCAGAGGGCATGAAACTGCCTCCAACAGGCAGGCATTAGCACAATCAATAAACAGCATGCTAGATCAGCATGGAATTATGGAAGCTGTCTATTGTTTTTGTTGTTTTGGGCAGAGGTTACCCCCCAAGGACTTGCCTTTGTTTTCACAAGAGTAGGGCTGCCGATGAAACTACATACGTCATTAATTATTTAGATTCATTAATGCCTCAAAACAGCTGTGTTTGTGTCCTTCTGCAAGGCTTTTGTGAAGAAAACAAGAAAAAAACAGGGATTTGTTGTTATTTGTCCTCTGTATGTTTGTCTCTGCTGTCTTTTTGATTGGTAAATCAACCTGCCTTCAGCGGTTTTTATGCAGTAATCTCTTATCCCTCATCGACAGTCACATCATATCGGCTCATATTCTGATGAAAACATACTATATCTTGAGGTGCTTGGTCATTCCCAACCCCAGAAGTGTAATAACCTAGGAGAATGATGTTGCTGAATTTGTTGTGAGTGCATACCAAGAATGCAGCTGATTGACCCAGAATAAATTTTGGACAAAGGACCTCCTGTTTGTGATTTCAGATTTAATTTAGATGTAATTGGTCCAGAGCTGCACTGAGTTATGCCTTTCACAGAACGTGTTGAAATGTATTTTCAGATGTGCGATAAGGCATTGAAGACACCTGTTGGTTTCAGATATTTTCTCTGTAGCGGCTGTGTGGGAGTTCATTGACGCCTTAACATTCGTATGTGGTTGATATCACATCAGATGTTGTCAGAGATGCCACCGCTGTCTTTCCAACTAAACCATTATTCTTTAGCACTTTTTGTTCCCTTTGAACTGATCTCAGAAGACAGCTGCACTTCCTGCTGCATACCTGGTGCCCAAACTGTCTGAAGGAACCCAGATGCAGGTTCAGGTTACTGAAGTCTTTATTACCCAGTAGCCCGTTGGTTCCCAACCCCTGGGGTCAGGACTCAAGCAGGGCATTTCCACAGTAACACGTTGAGACTCAAATTACCACCTTAAAATATATTGCCAAACAAAAGCCATTTATTTCAAAGTGAACAAACTATCAAATCTAATGCATTAGAATAGTATTATTATAATTATTTTTACAATTTACACGGGCAATTTAACAAATACATGGTATGTGAGGGCTGGGATCTATTAGATAACACATCCTTTGATTGTTATTAACTGTTTTTTTGAGAACCTGAGAACCTGTCTTGGTGGTTTGTATCACTGATAATTTGTCATTACATTTTGCCTGCTGCAGCGCTGCTGAAATGTGTAAACAAAACCGCCTCCATTCATCCACTCTCCGGCTTCACCAAAGCACTTTCACTTTTTCTGTGGTATCTGAAGACTGCCATGACGGGCCCCCCCCCTTAGAGAATTCCTTGGGGAGCTTTACTGTAGATATGCATGCATTAAGGGAATAACCAACTCTTCACCTTATCTTCTAATCTTGCTGGTGAGGAAATATTGTCTATTTGGCCATACAGTAACCAGTCCGTCCACAAACCAAACACTCAGATACATGCTGTTTCACTTCACCTTCTCTACGTTCCTGAGGAGAAATATAGTATAAAAAAAAAACTTTTTTGCTGGGTAAAGTAGCTAGGTGTTTCTGACGTAGTGTTTGGAGTAAGCTGTTGAGTTGCAGCCACAAGTTTAGCTGTTAGGCTATTTGTATTAACGAGCAGGTGTACCTAATAAAGTGTCTGTGAATGTCGGTTTCCATGCTTATAAACGTGTGTCACTGCACAACTGCTTCCTTTCAAGCTGTGCATCTTAACGCTGGCCAATGGTCCAATGTCTTTCCAAGCAATGAGTTCACAGGCCAAGCACACCTTCATGGATGCACAACATGAATCATGTCTGATTTCTTAACTTCAGAAATGTCACTCTTCCGTAAGATGTAGTGGACTGACGTTCTGTTTTCTCTGTTGTCAGCTGAACCCGACTCTACACTCCTGGCTCTGCTTGCATTTGGTAATATCCTCACAAAGTTGTTTGTGTATTGTTGTCCTCTAGTGAACCTTGATTCTCCGAAATAACTATTACGGGCAGTTGTTTGACTCCACACAAAATACTTTTCACTTTTATGGGGCTGTGAAAAGAGAGTGCCCTTAGTTCCTTTTTTCAGTTGTGTGAAGGTGACAAGAGAAAGACAGAGTGCAGCAGACCTCAGTGTTTAAACTCAAGGGTAATCAGTATTTCACTGGGACTAGCCAGCAGTGGTAATTCCTGCTCCTGACATGAGGCCGTGGCTGGGCTTTCCAAACAGCATCAGTAGGTAAAACAATTGATAGGGCCAAGGCCAGAAACCAGTGCCTTGATTTAAAGACTGTCAGGATTTATCGCACACATTACTACACTTCACAATCGGAATGCGCTTCTACAAACGATCCAATCTCATCGTGGTGATTTCTTTTGGGCAACATAATTAGGCCTGTCCCTAGCTTATTTTCAATATTTTTGTAATTTTCTTGTGGTGTCAAGTTAGTGATTATGGCTTTCTACTGTACCCTACTCTTCCAATATGCTTGGTCGAGTCGAAGATGTCCATCAAAAGCGCCTCCCGACAGTTTTTCCCAGACAAACTGTTGTTTAAACATGCTGCTTGCTCAAACAGGATGTAGGCAGGAACCAAAATGCATCGAGGAGACCGCTCTTTCTCCCAGTGACCACAACGGAGCTTGTAGGCACTCGACCACACATGGAGTGGCAAGTTGGCAAGGCAATGGTAGCTGACTATCGACCGCCACAACCGGGTGAGCCAATTTTCACAGCCCTTTAGGTGACTGTTGAGCGCGGTCAGTATGCCATAACATTTTTTTCCATTTCGTGGTCGTGTGTTTTCTCAGACGCACGTCACTTCAGATGTTTGAAATGAGAATAAAGTGTGTCGTTGAATGTGCCTTCTGTTTATGAGCCATGTGTCCTGTTGCTCCCGGCGAACCGCAGCATTACATTTTACAACGGAAGACAAAACTAGCATTCTCTGTTCGGTAGTGCCCACTGAACCCGTGAGGTGATCAGGGCGGCTGACACAGCACTCCCAGAGGATATACACTCTGGCTGGCCTTCTGGCTCCGTGCCCCAAGTCGGCTGCTGTTACTACAGACTGTCGTCAAACCATCTATTGCTTTCCACGTCAAATGTTCACTCATACAGAAAATAATACCCTGGACGCATAAGAAGCAGTTATGTTTCCACAGTTAGGTTTTAACTGTAGTATGCGGAGGTGATTCACACTGAAAAATGAAACACTCTCAGACAAAGACCTGCTTTCTCTCAGATATGGTATCCTGAGTTTAACCTCTTCTCAAAGTTTGGAGGTTTTTTAAGTGAGTGGAAGGCCGACCAGTTGCCAGTTTTTGTCACTCTCCCTCAGATTATTACCATGATGTGGCTTACATATCTTTTACATATCTTTTTGCATAGGTTTTAATGTGGGCTATAGTGACTGCATTTTGTTTTGACTGGAATTTTGGTCATAACAGGGTTAGACACCATTCACCAGCTAACTAGTGTGATGTCACTTTGGATCTGCTATGGAGTATTGTGCTCATTACCAATAATAACCAAACCCACCGCTTTGTGAATAAACACTTAGTTAGTTAGAGTCCCGCATAGTTCACTTAATAGATGCCTTCTGCTTGCACTGTACCAAATCTCTGGATCAGATCGTCTGCTAAATGTACATGTAGTGTACAGGTCACAGTATTGAGGCACTGTTCAAATGTATAAACTCTTTTTTCAACGCCGTGTCCACTTTAAACACAGGTTTATTTGGACCATGCCTTTATGCGGGTGTGTATCGGTCTTTGGTACTATTTCACATAAGCAGTGAGTGTTTTGGTTTGTTTTTCCCTGCAGATTTCTCAGAGGACAAGGCATTTTACCATACATGGACATTATTAAATGTTTGTATTCTGTTGGATACAATAACTAAACAGGTCTTTTGGTATATGCCTGATAACATGTAAACAAACAGTTTGCTTTAATGCGGATCATCTTTTCAGCAAAGGTCAATAAGATTTGTGGTTATTTCCAGATCTCATATTTATTGACATGTTACTGTGAATGCATGCCATTTTTGCTGTCTCTGACTGTTTTAAGATCGAAATATGGGAGAACTAAGCTTAATTCAATCAAGCTAGATTTTATTTTCAGTTTACTCGTTTGGAATTGTTGAGGTCATGTGTTTCCGCAGTTGCCATATTTTAGTGGCTAACACCTTTAAATGCATTATTGCATACATAATGTAGGCCACTAACTCCACACTACACTCTAAACAAACGAAAAGGGTAACGCAGGACAGCTGTTGAGTGTGAGTCTGTGTGAGGTACTGTAATGGGGGTTATGTGAGTGACCGTTTATTTTAATTTTTTGCTTTTCGCTTTCTCAAATAAAAAACACACACAGACACACCTGCTCACACACACATATAGTAAATCTTTTTTAATCAATGAACGTCTTAATATCAACATACTGAACACAGTATATTGAACATTATGAATGAAAGAAGTCTGTTCCGTGTGTCTCACTGTGTGGTCTCCACTTTCACATGAATTGTGTCTTCTGAAAGCCACATCTACAGCCTGAAACTCATGACTAGATATTCAGAAATCTGAGTCCACCCAACACGGTGGTTTTGCCGGAAATTGTCCATCCGCATTTAGGTTCTGCTGCTAGATAAAAGACCACAATGATTTGGGAGCCAGTGGGATAACTGGTTTAATGTAGTTTCTTCTAATTGTGATATATTTGTTTTACTCTGTGGACATGGGATGCATGGCTTTGCTTAGAATCAACTGAGGTGATGACACAGAAGAATCGTATGATCAATGTTCTGTCGGTACTGAAGCGAGAACCACCTTGTAGTTTGTACTTAAGCGAGGACCATCTTGTAGTTTGTACTGAAACGAGGACCACCTTGTAGTTTGTACTGAAGCGAGGACCACCTTGTAGTTTGTACTGAAGCGAGGACCACCTTGTAGTTTGTACTGAAGCGAGGACCACCTTGTAGTTTGTACTGAAGCGAGGACCACCTTGTAGTTTGTACTGAAGCGAGAACCACCTCTGTGTTAAAAGCCCTGATCTTCCACCCGCTGCTTACGTGTCTGCACCATGTCAACAATCTGATAAAAATGCATAACCATGACCCTTATCAGCTATAGATTGGATCATCTCGATAGTCTCAGATCATAAAAATCTAATAACATGTTCTGGTCACGTGCTTGGTAAAAACTAGATGTATGCTAACAGTGAAACGCTAACTTACAGGTCCTTTCACAACTGTGCAAATATTTGTCATTACAGAAGCTAGGAAAAAAGTAACGCAAAGAACGCAAATATTAATAATTACATTATCTACCCTTACTAAGTTGCTTCTGTTTGATATGTATTGCTTTTGTTTAATATCGACAATGATTAAGTAACAGAAAGACATAACAGAAAAATATAGATAAACAGAAGCCACAGTATATGGAAAGAGTGTTAAAGTGTGTATGTGTTGTCTGAATGAGCATGGGTGTTTGTCAAAGAGGACCATGTAAATAGTCAGAGTAGCCGTTGTTAGAGATCTTTTTGCCATCTAATAGCTTCAGGGTTGAAGCTGTACCAGGTTCTGTTGGTTAATGCAGTGAGTAACCAGGGCTTGAGATTCCCTTGATTTGTTAAATGCACTTTCCGCTAGACAGAACGTAAGTCATATGCTCATTGAATTACTTAAATCGCGGCACAGTATTTCAGATCTCCAGATTTTCAAATCCATCAGCTGGAGAGGCTACTGGGGGACTATTGTGATGGCCGGATTCTCAGATGGTGATGGAATGCCTCAGTAGGACAGAGGAGTTTCTGAAGCGCTCATTGTCTCTGACGCACAGGCCGTCACTCACACAGCACAGCAGCTATGTAGACCTCAGCACAGCAGATGTTTTGAAGCAGAAACATCATGTGCTTCTGAATTACGAAGTGAACTGAATTAAAGCACGTCACTGTAAGGCAGCAATTAAGTCTCAAAGCTATTTTTGGTTCTGGACCATATTTTTTGTTTTGATGTGAAGAAGGTAGAAATGAATTGTGTGAACATTTGTCGTTGTTCTTAGAATCTGTTGAAACTGCTCTATGGAAAATATTTTAGGTGAACTTCTGTATTTCATGTCATGGTCATAGCTATCTCTTTTTTGCTAGGCCATTTTGATTTATGTGAGTCCTAAACCCTTGCCTTCTGCTCTGGGGTCAAACACACAGACCCCTATCTGTTCCCTGTGGTAAGGATTAATGAGCTGAGAGAAAACACTGGTCACCAGCCAGTCACTTCAGATCTCTGGAGGCTGAAGTCTCTCTGCTACTACCATGTTCTCCATTCGACTCCACTAGACACCGCGGCCAGTTGCGGAAAATACATCTTCTGGACTGCGGTCTGGTGAACTGAAGTCATTTGAGAGGGGGTTGTGTGTATGAATGTGAATGCGTGTGTGTTGGCATGTGTGTGTGTGTGTGAGCGTGTGTGTGTGTGCAGATGTGTGGTCAGGGCCCTCCATAATGGACACCTTATCCAGCGTCCACGTTCCGCGATGGTCTGAGATTCCATGCATTCCTCCGAGATCTCTCCCTGTCAGCTCTTCTGTTTCTCTGCCGGATTCAGGGGCAGAGGGCTTCCGACCCCTCGGACCAGCACTGGATTGCTGACACAGTTCAGCCCTCCTGATGAATGGTGGTGGGAATCTTACTAAATAACTCTTAAAACATCCGAGCCATATCCCCTATCCATCTACAATACATCTGCTGATCTGCGCCTCATTTGTGTAAGCCGGCGTGCTATTGGCCGGTAACTGTTCGGCGTAGAGCAGATGTGGTTGGTCACATTTAAATACGAACCACAGGGCCAGACTAGTCGGACAGGGGGAATGTTCCATATCTGCCAGTGAACATGACAGTTACACTCATCAAATTCCATTCTGTCGGTCACACAATTGTTAAACAGGTGTTGACCAACACTGAAATGTTTTTGTAACTTTTACAAAAATGCTAATTTACTGAAATGAGAACAATACTATATAATATTTTTTATTTAATATTATTACCATTAAGTTTGCTATTATACACATCAACCTTTACAGAAAGCTTTTATTTGCAAACCCCTGGAACTGTACTAACTGCATAACGAACAAAGCTTATACTGTATGTCTTGACTGACTCATATGGTTCCCGTGCAGAGCTAGCGCCGGCTGTAAGAGATGTACTGTGTGGAAGGAAGCAGTGCAAAATTGGGTGTTTGCACCTCAGATCCAAAAGCAGGAGGACACAGAGTCTTTGATGCAGAGCTTCAAAGAGCCATACTTTTAGTGACAGGTATTGAAGAACACTGGAGTTGTCCTCGGGGGTTTATTTGATTTGTTGAGGTGGAGGAACTGGGAAGATCGCTCAGCCCCTTGTCTGAAGCACTGCCATCAGTACACAATACTGCTAAATAATGGATGTTGTTTGCTTAAATGCCAAGCAAGCCTTTTAACCCTAATGCCTAATGCTGCCCACTCTACTGACTCTCTGCCCCTGTCCTCCTGAGATTGAGTGGACTGTATGTGTGCATGCGATTCCAGTCTGTGTACGCACAGGGTCCCCACAAAGTTAGTGATATCTGAAAAATGGGTCCCCTCAAGGGTTTTGGGCAGGTCCATAGAGGTTTGTTTGTGTGCTGTTTTATGTGGCGTACAGAAGAGCATTACAGTAGTGTCAGTGTCTGTGCTGTACATTGTTATTCCCTCACTGTTGACATCCACTGCTGTAACACTATTCTGACAAAACTAAAAAACATTCAAGAAGAGTGTGGAGAGCACATACTTTAATCTCTCTTATTCACAGGAAGTTTAGCTTTGGAATACGGGACACTGTTGGCTAGTTATTTTTAATTTTTTTAAGCAGTTAGTATTGTTAGCTAGCCGTTCTGAAGATAAGCTGAAGCACACTGGAAAAGCCTAGTGAATTATCTTGTAAGCCTGATCATGAATCAGCTGAAGTTTCTTTCACTGTTCTGATGTTCCATTGAGCATGATATTGCACAGACAGGCTTATTGAGAAGAACTTGGCTGGAGCTAATCCCATTTCCCCCTCAGGCCTGGCTTCTAAAGGTTTCATAATGTTAACAATGAATCATGACAGTCTTGTATATATGGGACACATTTCATAAACTGTGCATGTAGTATTTCTTTAGCTTTGCACAAAGAATTGTTGAGATAATTGTGAACACTAGTGATAGATGGTCTTCCTTCTCTCATTCATTGAGTCTTTTATGGTGTTTTTCTGCCAAAGACACCCACTTTGAATTCAACTAACGTTATTGGAGATTATCAATTTTGTAGTATTGTTTTTGAAAAAAGATGCAAAAGTTTCACTACTTGAACCACAGCTGGAATCCCCCCTTTTTATCAGGAACAAATAACCCCTTCATCTTTGGTTTACACATACACTTGGCCTGAACACTAAGCCGATGGAGTTTTTTTTCTGTTCAAAGCATTTCACAATGGCATGTGAACAGAATTCATCAAGGAGTCTTCAGTTCTTTCATTGTATGGATATTGTCTGGCTTTAGATCACTCATAGGGTCTTCTGTATACCGCATTGTCAACGCCAACTTCTCTGCTACACTACCCCCAGACAGTACTGGGTTTGTGTGTGTGTGTGTGTGTGTGGGCTGCCGTTGATTCACAGCACTTTCAGGGTACACCAAAAAAGGAGAGAGCCACGCTCGGATACTTCATCGCATTGACTCGGCCAACATGGGCCAATCGCTTCCAGAAGTGGCTATCTTTAGACCTGCTCCTGCCAGTGAGACTGAGAGAATGGGAGAGAGAGAATGTTCCAGCGCACATCCCATTCTTTTGACAGTCATGGGGTCTGTAACGTCATCATCAAGGCGGTAGAAAGATAATAGTCCATACCAGCCATTCCCATACTTTTGTGCTTCAGTGCTATTTTCTGCCTTAAGGGGGCCCTTTTTTCAAAACGTGGGAAAGAGGATGCTAAGGGACATTTGTACCAGCATGGGAGAGGCTTGATGTAAAGGCCCACTTGCAGTTAAAATGCATCCGTTCATGATTTCTGTTGTCATTCTTTCTGGTGGGAGCTGGACATGGGAAGCCGACCGCATCCCACATAATGTCACAAGTCATGTAAAAGGCATGCTTCCATGCAGAGGGTATCCAAACAGTGAGTGTTGGAGAGTTTGCATGGAGACATAGCAATAGGTTGCCAAGTTATCGAGGCAGAAGATCAGAGTGAACTATTTCTGGTGTTGGTGTTTTGAAGCGAGGCTAAATAAACGTTTTTGGAAGTTAAGAGGTTAGGCCAGGGAACCTGCTGAACCAGCTGTAGTGGTCTGCACAGCCTGACTGGGAGCCTGAGAATGTCCTGAAGTTGAGTTGTGTTTGGTGAAACTGCAATGGAAAACTAAATAAAACGTTATCTTAATTGGGTCGCTTCAGACGGTAGCTAACAGTTTCACAGCCAACACATCTTGAAGTGGCAGGTTAAAAAATCTCCCTGATGGGATTTTAGCAAATGGTGTGTTGATGAAAGAGTAAGAAGGGGTCAAATTCAACCAGAGCAAGTGCGATTACCTTTGCTGTTGCATATTCCTTATGTTTTCTTTCAGCTCGTCCTGTTTTGTTTTCCTTTCAGCTTGCCACTGCGATGCCCTCCCTCCGATGTCATTGTTGTTGTCTCCCTGTTTGTACTCTGCTGGCAATACTCAGCCCTCATGGTGGGTGTCCTTTTGGTTGATGCTTTGCAATGTGGGGGGATTGATTTCCTGCATATTGGGCCCTGTCTGGTGCCTCCCCCAGGGCCAAAGGGTCACTGGACTCCCCTGTCTCAGCCCTTAGGTCTTACGCTGCAATATTATTCTGGCAGGGGAGTAGGGTCAGTTCTCCTTCTCCACTGTAGATTCTTGTAGTTCTAAGGAATTCACTTTCTAAATTCTCCCTATCTCCGGCCTTGTTTAAACATAGGAGGACATGAGGTCTTGACCCAGACCTCCTGAGTACCAGGCTTGAAAGTCTTATTCCTGGTTGTGTTGCAGATTGAAATGATACCTGGCGATTTCTGCTGCCACTCTGCTGACCCCCCCCCCCCCCCCCCCCAGGTTGTCCCTGTCCTTGTCCATCTGGTCATGCTTCTGACCTGGACTAGGTTTAGTAGACTCTGGACTAACATGCATTTATTAATTTTCACAACTTGTACTCTTAAAATGTTCACCCGGCATTACCAGAAGTGGACTGGTCACCCCTCTTAGCCTGGTTCCTCTGAAGTTTTCTTCCTAAATTTCAGCCTTCTTAGGGAGTATTTCCTAGCCACTGAAATTCAACACTGTTGTTGTTTGCTTCTTGTGGTTTCAGGCTGGGTGTTTTGTAAATGCACTTTGTTGACAACTGCTGATGTAAAAAGAGCTTTGTAAAAATGTTATATTGATTGGTCTTCCTACTCTTCAGTCTTGTAAATAACTTGACTGTGCTGGCGTATTGTTGACTGTGCATTCGGAGTAGGCAATTAGACAGCTCGGGGTAAAGATTTTGGTCACTGTGACCAAGCAGGCACTGTCACATTTGGTTTGGGTGATGGAAACTAAATACCCAGAAAACGTGCCCCGGCACAAGTTTGCGTGGACATGGATTTGAGTCCAGGTGAGGGGATGGCCGGAATCTGACAGTCTTCTTTGAGGACGTTGATGCTGCACTGACGCTGCATATTTCAGCCTCATTTCTATAGATTTTACGACATGTAATGTTTAAACCATTGGTAGGTTTTATTCCCCTGCAACCCTACATTTGTTTTTACCTCCTCTTATTGTGGTGCGATAGGCATACAATCAGTCTATTTTCTCTGAAGTCTACAACGACTGTTAGCCTGATTTTGGAAGTGTCCGTTCAAAGAGGATCATGATTAAAAAGTGTTTTTCTCACTCAGAATTGAACATGAAATGCACATAGTGTCCACTGCTTTCTGGTGCTTCATATTGAGCCTCCTATTATCTCTGAGGTGGACACACCTGTGATCCCTTTGCCTTTGTGAGGGGATAGTCACAAAGCATATCATATTATATGATATAACTTTAAACTTGTCTTTTAGTCTACAGGCTTGGCTAAAAGTGTACATTCACGGCATAACCAGAGAAATCTCCGTTTTTCACTGCCAAAACAACTTTGGGTGATGGTTCTGGTATTGGGGACCTCATTATTTGGAGTTGGAGGGTAAGGCAGTACAACTAGTTTTATTTATGAGCTTTTGACATGGCTCTTCTATGTATATGTTCAGGAATGCCTTAAAGACACACTGTAAACACCTATAGTAAGGCAACAGGGCTGACCAGTGGTATCAGAAAACAGTTTTTCCTCAGGTGCTTTGACCCCTCGGTTGGTTTCAACACCACTTGTCAAATGTCTCTCCAGTTAAAGGATTAACCGTGAAGGTCAGAATGTAGGCTGTCGCCCCTCTGTGGTGGAAACCGCCGGTGCCAGCTCTCAATGCCAACGTGCCAACACTCTTCTGGTCGAGAGTCAGACAGGCCAGACAAACACATGCCTGTGGTGTCTAGGTCCTCACGCACGCTACGCTGACACCCAGAGAAGGCAAAGCCTTGAACCGTGTCTACCATATTGTGTAGGCAAACACACATGATATCATGCATGTAGTGCAAAGAGCCGATTGGACATTACACAACAGATATGCTGTGTACTACAAGCATAAAGACAGGCTTCACCAGTGTATCGTCTGTGTTGGTATACCATTTACTTTAATTCTAGCTATACTTTCTAGCCTTTCATTTTACTGAACAGCCTTGGATATACTGTACAGTATACATCAGGAATGCATTGCAAATGAAGTAGGAACGTTACTCATTCCAAACAATCATGAATATAATGTATGGTAGGGAGAATTTACCGCTGGTGTCTGTATAGCAATGATATTCCTCGGATGTGCCCATCAACTTATTTAGTATAAATTCTTCTTGAATAGAACTGGGCCTTTATTAACATTCCTTTATATAGACCAACCTGGTGGCACTATAAGCTGTTTATATAAGCTGTTTATACCTTACCCTGTCTGTCTGCACTACATCGATATGTAAATACATTACCATGTCTGTCTTTACTACATTGATATGTAAATACATTATTGTGACTGTCTGTTCTACATTGATATGTTAATACATTATCGTGACTGTCTGCAGTACATTGATATGTAAATAAATTACCGTGACCATCTGTACTAAATTGATATGTAAATACATTATCGTGACTGAACTACATCGATATATGAATACATTACTGTGACTGTCCGCAGTATATTTATATGTAAATACCTTACCGTGTCTGTCTGTACTACATCGATTTGTAAATACCTTACCCTGACTGTTGGTATTACATTGTGGTGCGAGTGTACATATTAAATTATATTCAGTGCTGTTGGCTGCCTATAAAGTGTGTAATCATGTCTTCAGGCCAAGCTCATGGGCCCTGCAGCATAGGGTGTCTTAGGTCAGGTTTAATGAGTGCCACCTCTGTCAGGGTATTGTGCCCCTCACAGATGCCCAGCCAGTCAACAGGGGTGAGTGGTCTTGTCTGGATGGCCCGGTAAACCAAAGCATCACTCGAGTGGGTTGAGATGTTGAATTAAGTTGAACGAGCTTTGATCTCGGGTCTCCACAAGGACTCCACAAGCACTCCATAATGAAACCACCTGAAACCGTAGTGTTGAATTAATCTGCACACAAATGAATGGGTATGACCGACAGCCTGGTCGTGTCTAAGTAGCGTGGCATGTCTGTGGATAGTGTGGTTATACCCAGACAGTCAGTCCTGAGCAAATGGTTCTGAAAGTTAGACAGTGAAACAGTGAGACCTCAAAGTGGGCAGACATTAAGAACTACGTGGTGCATATTTGTTTGGGCGTGTCAGTGTGTGTGTTTGCCCCGTACCTGCTGCCCTTTTGTCCAGCAGCTGTTGGCTTGGCGTACAGCCTGTCTCTACAGACTGAGAAGGCAGATTGAGCAGAGCGTGCCAGGTGCCCCTCCATCCATTGCTTTAAATGAGAACGTATTCCAGGCTTTGAAAAGTCTATGTGTGTTTCATCCACCTGTTCTCCGGAATCTGTTTTCCTGGGCTACAGATTAGCAACTTGGTTCATCAAAAGTTAAGTCAGTAAAGACGTAAAAGTCTTGTTTGAAGAGATGCAGTAAGTGTGATCTAATATGGCATGAATAAGGTCTCTGTCGCCGTGTATTTGAAAGGATCAACAGCGGGTTTGTATGTGAAAAACTCAAGCCAATGGGCTGCTTTGTAGGCTAGCACAATGTTCTTGCATGATTGAGAAAGTACAGCTGGAAGAGTTCCATCGTTTTGTTCAAAGTATGAACACCTGTTCTCACCAGAAACATAAATAGTTTTTCTCTTGCTAGTGTGCCATGTGACAGTCTTGATAATCTCTCCTGTCAGAGAGAATGTCACAGTGTTGACATAATTAACACTGTTGTCAGACCCCTACAGATGACATATCCTTGGCATTAGAAGGTTCTATCTGACAGACGTCTGATAGACAGCAGTCGATTGCACTCATTTGTAGATCCAAGTGGTCCTCCACTGTCTTTGTTCAAGCCTTGATTGAGCCGCTGGCTGGCATGTGGCTGGGTTCTTCATGGGGTTTGCCCGGTCATGAGGATATTCTGGATACTACTCCTTGCTGTCATGGCAGCGTCAGTCAGTTGATGCAGATTGGACAGGGGGTTCATTAATGCTGTATGCACTCCATTCCCTCCCAACCCAAATATGATCATATTTATATGAAAAAGTCCATGGATAAAATGTTAACTGGCTTCTTTTACTATTTTTCTATGACAGTTCAGAATAATTCAAAGAATGGATACATTTAGATGATGAATGGATTGAATCAAGATGAAGAAGCTACAGAACTAAGCCTAAAAAACAACACTTTGGTAAAGATGTCAGATTTCAGATAGGCAGCTGTCTATCCCAATCATTTGTAGACCCAAGCGCTCCTCCACAGTCCAAGTTCAAGCCTTAAAGCAGTGAGCATAATCATTTTCTTTGGTTAAGAATGAACAGGCATTGTCCTGCACTTGGACATGGTTCTCATGACACGGGTCAGGAGTGAAAAATGGAATTGCGCACACGCTGCTATAAAGCAAAGCCAGGCGTGAACCTATGGGTAGAGAGGATAGTGCCATGGTTGTCCCTCATCTCTTCTAGGAACTGTTCACTGTGAGTCAGCATTTGCGAGTTGCTATGATGCTAACATCCTAATGCACAGGAAATGTTTTCTGAGGCTGCCTAATTGGATCACTATAATAGGACAACATCTTTCTTACTCCATTAGTCTGTGTGTGTGTGTGTGTGTGTGTATCTGGTGTTTATCTGTGTTTGTAGCATGAATTGTCCTGAAGTCTTGATAAGATAAAATAATGTGGTGTGAATATATTTTAGTAAAAATTAACATACATATAAACCAGCATCGGCTTCAGGCATAAGAAACATAAGCGGTCACGTAGGGCCCCTGACCGCTATGGGGGTCTCAAACTGCTAGGTGGGGCTAGAGCTGGCACTGATGCAAACACAAAATACATGTCGTTATTTATTCAGGGAGGCACATTCAGGATGGATTTTTATTTGCATGTGTGCCCTGTACATTGAGAAAAAAATTATACACAAATGAAATAAAAACTTTACAACATTGAAATATAAAGAAAAGTACTAGGTCAGTGGTTGAAAAACAAATACGTCTATGTATCAAAACCAGAAGCAACATGTAGTCTTTTAAAATTCATATTACATAAAAATAGTTTTTGATCTTAAAGTCAATTTGCAGCTTGTTTAATTTCTGTGGAGCATAATAGCTAAAGACAGCTATTACAACAGAGATGTTAACTATCTCTGTTGCCATCCTAGGTGTATCCACCATTAACCAGTCATTTCTTGTGTACCGTACATTTGGTTTTAAGACTTGCAAAGCCGAGACCATAATTATGGTTGTTTGTGAATGACGGCTTTGCACACGAACACAGCATGTTGTTCTCTACTCACATACAGAGTAGAGAACAACTCATACTTAGTTTTCATCTTAAATACAACAATGTGTCCTCAAACATAGAGATAAAACAGCGAGGGCAGTGGTATACGTAACTTAAGTGTTTTTAAAACATTAGCCTCTGTATTCATAAAGACACTATCTCCAACATTAAAAACTGACATAAGTAATCTCAACCTCTCTTGAAGAAACCAATCTTAAACTTCAGCTTACTTACTGTTTCAGCAACATTTGTTTTAAATTACACCATATCATAAAGCAAAATACCAAGATACTGATATGAGGGAACACATTGTATTTTTATTCCTCCTTAAGCTTTAATTTTATGCTTTATTTTATTATGAGTCAGAGAACAACATTTACATTCCACATTATAGTAATTTAGTAGGCACACTTATCCATAGTGCATACATTTCAAAAGTTCATATTAAATAACTACACAGTTTCTTAGTAAGTATTTTCTAATCAACAAAGAAGACCCTACAGATCAAACGTAAAAAGTTAACAAAAGAGAACAGACAGGTGGTGGCTGTGGAACTTCTTATGGTTTCAAAAAATTGGTAGAGACTGCTAAATCTAGCCTCCAAGGGATGCCTGTTTCACCATTGAGGTGCCAGGACAGAGAATAGTTTTACTGTGGGATCAGGTACTTCCCCAAATTGATGGGACAGCCAAGAGCTTAGAGATGACTGAACAAAAAGCCTGGGTAGTGATGTATGATTTGAAGAAGGTGCTTTGTTTAACAGAATTTTGTTTAAATATTGTTAAATAGAATAATTAAACAAAATAATTTATTTGATTATTTGGCACTAGATGGTCTGATTTACAGTGAGCATTTACCTAAGAAAGGTACTTTTCTAAAGTTCTTTACATAAAGCATGCACACAAACCACATGCACCAAAACTCACCCGGTAACATACGCGCGTACGCACACAAACACATACATTACATTACACCAACAAGCCTGTAGTATAAAAACAACGGGTACAAATCCCTTCCTGCGCGTGTGGTTATTATACTCCACAGACTTGGATTTAATACAAACACACCTTTTCTTTCTTAATTTTTTTATTTTGAAAGTAAGTATAGTTGCATCAGTTCCATGTTGTAGCAAAAGAGCTCTGACATTATTCCACAAAAACAAATTGCACAGCACTGTGAGAAAACCATATGGCTATGCAGCTGGCCATATACATGAAGGGAACCCCCCGAAACAAACAGCCATTCTAATATGCACAAGAGCGATCACACTTAAAGAGACATTAACACCTTTCTGCTGTAAATATAAGTTAGAATATGTAAATTTATAAAGATATAACATGCAATGACAAACCTATTGTAGCCTAATTCAAACAATAATGTACACATGCATAATAAACAGTACCATTCATAAATGTAAAGAGCAAAAATAACTGTTTAAAAGGCACAAATTAACTTGTCTCCTACTGGACAAATATAACAATGTAACTATAAGAGAAAATCCACAATACTAACTTGCCACAAGATATTTTCTTTTAACTCTCTCAGAAAACATTTCTGAAAGTGGCTAATTAAAGCTGGGCAGAAGTCAATAGTCACAGACTGGGGTCAGTTACAGCCTGGAGGCTGTTGGAAGAGTCTGTTCTCATGTAGTGCAATATGGTGTTTCTGGCCTGTGTGCCCTCCCACAACACGTCACGCTCTATACATTTTGGAGGGAAAAAAACAATTCCTCTGCGAGCCGTCTGAACACTGGCTCACAATGCATACTGTAAACTGAGCCTTTCCTCCCTTCTGAAGTGTGACACACTGGAATGCAGCACGTTAATATGGACACGGGTGGGCTCCCGGTATTTCCGTCATAGCCTCTTTAATTTCCCATCATCTGTGTGTGTGTGTGTGTGTGTGTATTTGTGTGTGTACTTGAGGGCGCATGCTTTTTGGTTAGTACAGAAATGTATTTGAAATTAGGTTCAAAGCAATCGCCATCATAAAAAAGGTTGTGAAACTTGGCAGATCTGCACAGTCCACAGTGCGACTGACGTCTGCGTCTTTTGGTGTGTCTGCAGCAGCCTGGGCCAATGTAGAGGTGAACACGGAGGACAGAGTGGAGGTGTATTTAGGAAACATGGCCCAGATTACCTGCATGTTCAATGCCACAGAAAACACAGACAACGTCATCATCCAGTGGTACAAGGTGAGTAATCATCCGCACACGCAGCACGCTAGCCTGGTCACCAAATAGCAGCTGACCACCGAAACAATAGAGCTCACTGTTTCACCACAGGAACATATGCTCTCTCCGCTTAATCCTACCTTTAGATCGGTGTGTGAAACAGTGTGGAAGTCTTACATTGATGCCAATGGGCGATTCATCCCTTTGTCTCGTCTCCCATTGACTTTGACATCTGGGTTTGACTTGGATCGTAGCTCACCAAGACCAAGACCCGCCTGAGGCTCGTCTATGGAGACAAAGACATTAACACAGTGGACAGACCATTCCAAGACAAGGTCAGCGTGACGGGGTCGGTGACCAGCGGTGGGATGGTGCTGACCATCAAGGATGTGGCGCTGGAGGACGAGCTGGAGTACATTTGCCAGGTCAACAAGCCGCCAGGGACCAGTGTGGAGGGAAGTACCACGCTCAAGGTGTTTGGTAAGACGCACCCTGGCTAACTCCAAACCTGCAAAAACGCAAAAAGCTTAAATGTCTTATCTATTGCTCAATGTGGTACTCTGTTTGTCATCAGTGTCACCTGATCGTTCGTCCATCAAGGGGGTGGACTCTGGGATCCCCGTCGACCAAGATATCGTATCCAAGGTAAAAACAAGCTAAGAAAAACTTACAGGGCATTGTTTGTGATATCTATGGTAGATAAAAGTAGTATATATAGCATAGAATATTTGAAAGCAAGGCAGGGGTTTGACCATTTCGGAAAATGTAGTACATGGTTTTGAGGAGAAGAGGTTTTTTGTTAATTTTGTTCATGATTGTCAGGAGAAGTGTGTTATTCACTGTATCTTTCCACAGATAGGGAGTTGTGAGACTGAAAATGGCTACCCCCAGCCCAACATTACCTGGTACCAAGACCAGAAAACACTGCAGAACAAGCCAGGCGGTGAGAACCACCTATGTTTGGACCATAGAAACCCTCAGACATAATCTCCATAATGTGAAATTGGAAGTCATTTTCAGTTTTCCAAATGCTCTTTCTGGTTTCATGAAAATACACACCATGAAAAAAACCTTAATTACATTCAATATGGTTATACTTCTGTGTGAGATCCAGAATCTCACACATTGTCTGCTATATTTCTTACAGAGGTCGATGTGAGGTCCATGGTCACTCGGCAGCCCAATGGTCTTTACATTGTCAAAAGTGACCTTTACCTGAATGTGGTCAAGGAGGACAAAGAGTCCGTCTTCTACTGCGAGGTCAGCTACTTCACCCCGGGTAGAACCTTGATGACTGAGACCGACAGGATCAACATTACAGTCTTTTGTGAGTCCACCGTGCGTTATTAAGGATTGTGTCCTAATCATATGGAAACAGATCACATCTGTACACAGGCATCGAGAGATTTTAATCTCAATTCTTGTTTAGTCATAATGAAGTACAAATCACAAGAACAAGAAACTGTGCAAAACTGCTGTGGTTATATGGTATTGGACATGGGCGTCTTGGCTTGTCGCACTCTAGAAATTCCTTCTGCCGGCTTGCGCGCCTATGAGCTCAAAGGCCAGAGAGTGCATTCCTACCGCCGTTTAAAGGTTACAGCCTAGACCAGTGGTTCCCAACCAGGGGTATTTGGACCCCTGGGGGTACTGGAAAACACTCATGACTCCATAGGCTTACTAGTTCAATTAACATGAGGGGCTACTTCTAGGGTACTCCAAACAGTACAAAATCTTTTTGGGGGCACAGTACATGAAAAGGGTGGGGAGCCACTGGCCTAGACTTCCTGATTGAGTCAGCCAATGGCATCAGATGTGTTTTGGAACACACATATCCCAGACATACCTTGAGTCTCTTGGGAGCAGCTACAATGAAGCAAGTCCTTAATTGTTAATTAGATATCACAAAATTGGGGGGACAACAAGATGAAAAGTGAATGAATAAACAAAATATTTCCCCAATATGATCCACTTCAGACCCGCCCACTTCTGTTGATGTGCGGGTGGTGTCACCGAATGGGGTTGTCAAAGAAGGAGACACGGTTGAGATTATGTGCCGTGCCAACGGGAATCCTCAACCACCCATAACGATCACATTTAATGGGGTAAGCAATCCATGTCTGGCCATGTAGAACGGATTAGGTGCACAGCCCTGATGATGTTTCTTATGAAGGCCATTTTCTGTGCTCGCAGACGTCTGTTGACGAGAACGTTTTGGTCCTGAATAATGTGACGCGACAATCCAGTGGGAGCATCACATGTACTGCACTCAACACGGAGACATATGAAGACATCACAGGGAAAACTGAGCTTGTCGTCAACTGTGAGTGAGATGATCATTTCTAGGATGTTAGGCATTATTGCTTGGTCGTAGTTGCGACACGGTCTGGGAAAATGCCATTTATTTTTTATTCCGAAGCCTTTGAATAGATCTAGTCTCTCCTTAGACTGGTTGCATGGTCATTCATTTGAGAGGTCTGGTGTAGTGGTGCTGATTAGTGTGTCTGATGGTGTTCTTCCAGTTCTGGACCCGGCTGTATTGAGCCCAAACGGCAGCCATGTCATGAACAAAGGGGAGGATCTGAGTGTCTCCTGCAAAACCCGCTCAACCCTGACTACTCACACTGAATGGTTCAAGGTACATTACAGTAGTCCATCCCTGAACACTCACACTGAACGGTTCAAGGTACGTTACAGTAGTCCATCCCTGAACACTCACACTGAATGGTTCAAGGTACGTTACAGTAGTCCATCCCTGAACACTCACACTGAACGGTTCAAGGTACATTACAGTAGTCCATCCCTGACTACTCACACTGAACGGTTCAAGGTACATTACAGTAGTCCATCCCTGAACACTCACACTGAACGGTTCAAGGTACATTACAGTAGTCCATCCCTGAACACTCACACTGAATGGTTCAAGGTACGTTACAGTAGTCCATCCCTGAACACTCACACTGAACGGTTCAAGGTA
>JACXGJ010005350.1:0-37412 GCA_016801105.1 Esox niger
TGGCAAGACAGCAAGGGTGGACAGCATCAGGCCTTTCTGGTCACCTTCACGCCCCTGGGCCAGACTACACTTAATCATAGACCAGGCTGAAGAGATGAGTCTTTAATAAACGCTTGAAGGTTTGCACTGAGTCTGCATTTCTAATTTTGATTGGCAAGTCATTCCAAAGAAATGGAGCTCTATAAGAGAAAGCCCTGCCACATAGAGGGGACAATGCCTTGCAAAAGTATCCACCCCCCTTGGCTTTCTACCTATTTTGTTGCATTACAGCCTTTAGTTCAATGTTTTTTAAAATCTGAATTGTATGTGATGGATCAGAACACAATATTCTAAGTTGGAGAAGTGAAATTAGAAAAATATATACATAAAATATTTGTTTAGAAATAAAAAACTGAACATTGGCATGTGCATATGTATTCACCTGTGTGCAATCTAGGTGTCACATGATCTGTCAGTACATATATAAACCTTTTTTGAAAGGCCACAGAGGCTGCAACACCTAAGCATGAGGCACCACTAACCAAACACTGCCATGAAGACCAAGGAACAATCCAGACAAGTAAGAGACAATGTTGTTGAGAAGTACAAGTCAGGGTTAGGCTATAAAAAAATAAAAAAATATTTGATGATCCGCAGGAGCACCATCAAATCTATCATAACCAAATGAAAAGAACATGGCACAACAGCAACCCTCCCAAGAGACGGCCACCCACCAAAACCCACGGACCGGGCAAGGAGGGCATTAATCAGAGAGGCAGCACAGAGACCGAAGGTAAACTTGGAAGAGTTGCATCTGTACATAGGACGACAATAAGCCGTAAGCTCCATAGAGTTGGGCTTTATGGAAGAGTGGTCAGAAGAAAGCCATTACTTTCAGCAAAAAACAAAACGGCACGTTTTGAGGTTGCGAAAAGGCATGTTGGAGACTCCAAAAATGTTTGGAGGAAGGTGCTCAGGTCTGATGAAACAAAAATTTTACTTTTCGGCCATCAAACAAAACGCTATGTCTGGCGCAAACCCGACACATCACATCACCCAAAGAACACCACCATGTTTTTCAGCAGCCGGGATTGGGAAACAGGTCAGAGTTGAGGGAAAGATGGATGGTGCTAAATACAGGGATATTCTTAATCGAAACCTGTACCACTCTGTACAAGATAAGAGGCTAGGACGAAGATTCACCTTCCAGCAGGACAATGACCCCAAACACACTGCTAAAGCAACACATGAGTGGTTTAAGGGGAAATGGGAATGTGTTGGAATGGCCTAGGCAAAGCCCAGACCTCAATCCAATAGAAAATCTGTGGTCAGATTTAAAGATTGCTGTTCACAAGCGCAAACCATCCAACTTGAAGGAGTTAGAACAGTTTTGCAAGGAGGAATAGGCAAAAATCCCAGTGGTAAGATGTGGCAAGCTAATAGAGCCTTATCCAAAGAGACTTGGAGCTGTGATTGCTGCAAAAAGTGGCTCTACAAAGTGTTGACTTTAAGGGGTGAATAGTTGCAATGCACATTGACTTTTTCTGTTATTTTGTCCTGTTTGTTGTTTGCTTCACAATAAATAAATAAAACATCTTCAAAGTTGTGGGCATGTTTTCTCTAAATTAAATCATGCAAATCCTCAAACAATCCATGTTAATTTAACACGAAAAATGCCAAGGGGTTGAAATACTTTTGCAAGGCACAGTATACCATCAACAATCAACAGTTATATTACATGTAATAAATTGGACTTTGTCACTCCCGGCTCTAGGGCAAAACAATTCAACTCAAAATGGACTGACATGAACTACTGTGAATTTTGTCAAGGAGGTATTGCTTACTTATTTATGATGCTGGCAGATCAGTCGGGTAGAGAGTTGAAAAGCAAACATCGTTGTCCTGAAGATACTGATGTCCCATCTGGGTTGCCAAATTGTGGAAGATGGAAAATGTTTGCGATTTATCAAAATAAAAACTTGTCAGTTGTTCGTATAATAGTTGATTCTCTTCATCTTCACCCGCTTATCCATTGTCGGGTTGCAGGGGGACCAGCTCCAGCAAGGGACCCAAAACTTCCCGAGCTACATTTGCCAGCTCCGTCAGGGGGATCCCGAGGTGTTCCCAGGCCAGTGTCGAAATATAATCTCTCCACCTAGTCCTGGGCCTACCCCGAGATCTCCTCCCAGCTGGATGTGCCTGGAACACCTTCCTAGGGAGACGTCCCTGGGGGCAACCACCTCAACTGGCTCCTTTCAAAGGAGCAGCGGCTCTACTCCGAGTTCCTTAAGGATGACTGAACTTCTCACCCTATCTCCAAGGGAGACACCAGCCACCCTTCGGAGAACTAATTTCAGCCACTTGTAACCGCAATCTAGTTCTTTCGTTCATGACCCAGCTTTCATGACCATAGGTGAGGGCAAAATTGGCAATTAATAGTCTTTGGGGTAAGATTGTTGAGCGGTCTAACATTATTAACACAATTAATTACAGATCCGGAGTTTAGCCACTACTTTTTTTCCAGTGAAATAGATGTTGGTTGTTTCTCTTTCATCTCAAACACAGTTTCGATGGTACTGTGGCGTTACACAAAATAGACACCAATCACACCACGTAATGGCAGTATTTTTATTGCCGCATTCACAACCACTTATGCTAGACTCAAATTGTATTCACCCTCGGAGAAGTTGGATAGACGTGTAATCTACACAGACACTGATTCAGTGATCTTTTCACACGCCATGGGGATTGGGGGCCCCCATTGGGGTAATTCTTGGTTGACTTGACCAATGAGTTATCAGATGGTAACAGCATCGCTCAATTTGTTAGTGGTGGGCCAAAGACATACAGTAACAAAACCGTTAAAGGTGTGACCTGTCTCAAAGCAAAAGGCATTACACTCAACAGCTACAACACAACCATTGTTAATTTGGGGCCGCTAACACGACTGGTTGATAACTTTGTACGAGGCGAGGGTGGTGATGATGATCATGTTCTTACTAATGCAGACACAATTGCGAGAGATAAAAGAACATTCACATTGAAAAACCGAGTAGTGTCCAAGCATTTTAGAGTTGTGTACAACAAGTGTGTATTGCTCCCTGATTACAGCACAAGGCCTTACGAGTAATAAATCACATTTTCATGACTTAAACACCCATTCAGCTGTGTAATTGGTGGCCCCAGTTACTCGCGTAAAACATATTTTGTGAAGATGCTGTTGGAAAATGCTGACGTTGTTTTCTCCAGAGAAATTCTGAATATTGTCTGGGTTTATTCATGTTGGCAACCTCTGTATGATGAAATGTTGAAGGTGAGGGAGATTACTTTTATAGATGGTCTACCAACATTGCTGTGTGACGACAATCTGCTTCCGATTCCGAAAAACAACCTTTTAATATTTGATGATTTAGAGATGGAGAGTTTTCACACAATATTCAAACCACTGTAACCTGAGTGCAATTTACCTTGTCCAAAACATGTTTGTTAAAGGCAAATCTAGTAGAACTATTAATTTGAACACAAACTACCTCAACTTGTTTATAAACCCTGTGACAATCAGCAGATTTGTCTTTCTCGATTCTTCATATAGAGTTTTAAAGATGGAACACATCTGCCTTTTGGTTATTTACTTATTGACTTTAAAGCTACAACGCCTGAAGACTACCGTCTGAGAACAGGGTAATTTTCAGAGGATTGGCCAGTCGTGTATGTTCCTAAGAAAGTTTGATCATGTCTAACTGCATTCATATAAATATGCCTCTTCTGAAGATGTTATTTAAGGCAAGTCAACATAAATTTATTTTAGAATCAGCTTCCACCAACCTCATTCTATCACTCTGTGAAATAGCGCTTACTCATAGGCACGGAAATATACCCTTAACAGAATTGCAGCTCCGAAAACTAAAGAGACAAAAAGCCAAAATTAAACATCTTGAAAGAACACTTCAGTCGCAAAGAAAAACCATCAACAATCTTGAGGTTTTCTACTACCGTTACTAAGCGTTGCAGTTCCATTCCTAACCAGTTTAATTGCGTCAAGACATGGTTACACAAAATGGATCATGCACAGAAAAGAATTCTGGTGTCACATCAGTTGCGAGAATCCAAAACGACTAGCACCGATGTAAGACTATTTGTTAAATGATTTGGACTCATCGATTTGCAATATACTTTTGAAGCCTGATATGGATTTACGTGAGAAAGCTAAAAGATACTCTGCCATTTAATAAAGATTTTTGACTGTGGTGAGACAGGGGGTGCTTGACACAAATACACTGACAACTGTCAACCCAGGTCTGAGACTGGGCCTGATGTAGTGAACATGACTGAGACTAAGCAAACTGCTGACCCAAAGGATTACCTTGTTGATGACATTTTGGATAATGTGCTTGCGAGGTGTAGGAAGACTGTTGGATGAATTCTTAATAGAATGCACAGGTCTAAAGATTTGACTTCATAGACTTCAAATGGTGAATTCATGTAGAAAGGAGAGATAATCAAGGGTTCGCACCTGTTGGATCTGGTTAAAAGCGTGATAGAAACCAATAAAATTGCTGACGCAAGAAGGCCTTTGGGGTGTGGGGGTGTTTTTATAGGCCATGGCATGTCTCAACATACCTTTTACAACTATTCCAAGCTTGTAAGGCATAACATCTATTTGTATAAACAAACGCATGGTGACACAATGCATGATTTAGCCACTCCCCCAGCAACTGGTTATCAACCAACCAAAGCATTCTTTGTACCCCCAACCACAGACCCCACACACAGTGGGGAGAACAAGTATTTGATACACTGCTGATTTTGCAGGTTTTCCTACTTACAAAGCATGTAGAGGTCTGTCATTTCTATCATAGGTACACTTCAACTGTGAGAGACGGAATCTAAAACAAAAATCCATAAAACCACATTGTAGGATTTTTAAATAATTAACTAGCTTATTATTGCATATCCATATAAGCTATAGTACACTTCTTTTATCAATATTTATTATCTGTATTTCATTTTATAAATGCATACATTATTACCCCTCTAACTAATTCACATGAACTATTTTTAATAGCTTCTAATCCAGATGACATGGACATCTAAAACCACTTGCCTTTTGTTCACTGACTTTCTTTGTGAAGGGTACGCCCCTTAGATTTTCCATTTTTCGAAGCGACTATTTTACATAATCCATATAGACAGTAGACATAGAGGTCTACAAACAAGTGTGTTGTGTTACTTTACCTCTCTAGGGACAGTTAAACCTCTTGTTTTTTCCAAATTCATTATCTGTATAATGAATTTGGACCTCTAAATCCACTTGCATTTTGTTCACTGACTTTGCTTGTCAAGAGTATGCCCTTTAATTTTCTCCTTTTGGTTTTCGGTGAATTTACATTATTGATGGGTCCCACACACCCTATCCATACCAGGGTATTTTTTAGGATAAACCTTTCTTATAATAGTCTGTGTAATGGTTGGAAATGACCACTTACCCCATGCAATGTGTCCTGGCATAAAAGACTGTGTAAACATTGTAATCAATGGAGAACATGTGAGAACTATGGAAGATCAACATCTTGAACTCATGCTAAATAAAGATCCTCCCTATGACTTTGGTTAAATCAATCACTCTGTTAATTGATCAAAAGTGGACAGAAGCTAACAGTGATAAGATGAGATGTACGTTTAAGGTGTTAGTAGAAAGTCAGTTGATCAGAATCAGCTTTATTCACCAGATATGTGTACACATACGAGGAATTTGACTCTTGATTATACAGACTCATGAAAGACTTACTCATGAAAGACTTAAACAAAGGACACTCAACAAGAGTCACCAACTGCAATATGCCGTACACATAAATACACAAAATAAATCAAACAACAACATAGTAAGACTGGTGAGACAGTAGTGCAATGAGCAGGGTATAAAGGAAATAAATATTATTGTGCAGGTATTATTATTATTTACATTATGACAGTGGATGTGATTTCTATATATAGCAGAGTGCATTCAATGCTGGAATTAATAAACATTTTTTGTGCAGGTGTAATGTACATGTGGTAGGTGGATATGATATATACAGAATATATATAATATGAACAACAATGAATTACAGGATGACAAAATAAAAAAAACAATTATTAAGTAGTAGACAGGTGATGTTAGGGTCAGAGTAACTGGGTGGTAATACAGTAAGTACATTGATAGTCTAGACAATTCCCAACCCAAATGAATTCCTTATATGGAAACTCTTCCTAATACACTATTGGATGTTTTTTGTTATCTGAGAAAGTTTGTAATTGAGCGGAATACAACTGTAGATGGTAAATCCAGGATTAGCCTTATAATGGCAACTATTAGACACAAAATTACTAAAATAATCACACAACTAATTTCACAATAGAATATTAATGTTTAATACAGTAAAATAGTGTTTACATAGGCATTCTTTGATGTGATTTAACTTAAACATTGTTTTGCTCCAGATTCAAAAGGAGCTGTAGATAATGGCAATAGTCAATAAATTCACAATATTAATTATTTAGGGAATTTGTCTCCCTATACTATATAATTAAATGTTTCCAAATCTTTTCAAATATATCCCTGAGGACAATAGCATTTAACACTGGAAAGCATAAAAAAAATTACTTGTAAAAATATTTTTTCCCTTAAATTCCATTCCAAAACAAGTGGAGCAAACACTCCTTTCAGTACAGATAGGGCACTACATCACTGATAAGAGATTCATGATTTGAGAGGATTCAGGAATGCCATCTGTGTGATTTACAAGTATGTGTAGAATGGGTAACATTTCTACTCTACCACTAGCATACAGCTTGTAACTGTGGCTTTAAGAAATATTGTTTAATCATGTAAAAAAAAATATAAAAAGAATATGACTGATTGAAAAAACAATGACTCAATAAAGAAAAAAGAAATTCAAGCTAGCACCAAATGTTTTCCCAAAACTACTAGCAATCTTGTAAATTGCTCTGGACCAATTCAGAAACACTGGAAAGACGCAGTGCGCAAATTGGGACAGGTGAATTGTGAATGATAAGACTTTTAACCACCAGTAATAGCTGCCTCTGCAGATGATAGATTATAGTATTTCTGACTTTGAGACAAACATGCAGTAAATATGTAATGACAATCTTAAATCAATGTATGTGTAATTTTGAATGGCACCATAGCACTGGCAATGGAAGGTATTAATGATCTAATGTAGGTGGATATTGGGCATCAAAGGATGTACAAAAAGCAATCAGAATACCATTTTACATAAAATGTTTTGATTCATTTGTATACATTGTCAAACATTTCAAGTTTTTGCTAATTTCATTTTTATAAACATGCAAAATGGTTAATCCATTTCATCCAAAAATTGTAGGACAACGCAAGGTGCCTTTAACTTTGGTTGCTGCCTGTGACGAACAACCGAACTGATATACAGTGAAACTATGTGGTTATTTGTGCTTTAAGACCAGATTCAATTCCCTTATCACATGAATGTCCTAAATTTTAACAAACAAATTCAGGCATATGCTATTTTACTTCCAACTCAACACTAAAAATAATGTTGCGAAAGGAATAGAAACAATGAAATTAGTGAACTTGTAGGTCAACATAAAGGGATCATTCATAAGACAAGTTCAATAAACCAAGGCCATTGATAAAAAATACATTGATAACAATCCCATATTGATAATATGTAAATACATTGACTCAACTGGTTAAAGTTTGAAAAATCATTAAAAGTTATTTTTGTTTTACTGCCAACTTCATCTTCAACTTAATGAATAAATGTATGTACACATGAACTGGCAA
The DNA here is from genome assembly GCA_016801105.1 of Esox niger. Classification (NCBI taxonomy): domain Eukaryota; kingdom Metazoa; phylum Chordata; class Actinopteri; order Esociformes; family Esocidae; genus Esox; species Esox niger. The sequence continues at coordinate 7,802 of JACXGJ010005350.1, forward strand.
CATTTCATGTCCTCTTGTGTGTGGTATGATGGAACGTTTCCTGTGCCTTCGACTAAAACCCCAACATAAAATGTTTTGCTATTGTGGATGTCATGCAACAGATTGTGTTTCCTGGCAATTGTGCCAGTGAAAATGGAAAAATCCACAAAGTGTAAATGTCACTCACAAAGAAACCTGAGGATGACAGTGAAATGTAATCTTTAACAGTCACTTCTGGAAGTGCATTCTTGGTATCATAGTCAAATTATTCGTATGTGACACTGTACCACTGTTACATGAGCAGCACATAACATGCGTTTGCTCTTTAAGTAAGACTTAAACCCTATTGAGAAATGAAATTATATTAATAACATTTTAGACAAATAGCCAAAAATGAAATAATTCACTTTCCAGCCACTATCCATTTAAATTCAGCATATTGCCTTGATAAGGTAAGCTATTTCAATTTGCACTGACCAGTGTACATCCTGAGAAAACAGTCATGCTCCTATAATAAGCTAATCCTGTCCAACAGTCTGATGTCCTTTAACAGCATGACTTAATGAGACATGGCTCTCCACACCAACCAGATTCCTGCATAGGGAATGTTTTATCTGGTTCCATGTGGTCGTGGGATTGCATCATAAGCAAATAATCAACACTTTTAGAATGTTTTATTAGAACACTCATGTGTATTGCTTCATATATGTTCTGAGAGTGTTTGTGGAAAACAACTTCTTCGTGTCAAGAAATGCCTCCTTCCACCCAAACCGAAAAAAATCCATGAGGCACAAATACCATTAGCTGGAATGTGGGCCAGACAAATGCCAGTGTTCTCATGTTCAAATTTGGACACGCTGGAAAATAAACAAGAAATGTTTTGATATGATAGATTTTCAGATATTACTGCTTCCGTCCCATAACCCCTAAACAACCCTAAAAAAATGGCAGTAAATTTCCCGGGATGGTAATATAACATGGATATTTCACACTGCCTGTCGACAAAGATCAGATCAAATGTGACATCATTATTCCTAGGAATAACCTGAAGAAGAAGCAAATATCACCACCAACACATGAACACGGAAGTGCCACTTTAGAAATGCATTTGGAGAGCTTGTTTTGTTCCCAGCTACATTACACGTGCAAAACGGCATTCTCGCCCAAACGGCGCAGCATCCCACTGGGCCTAAATCATCCCTGAATTTGTCGACCACTTGGTCAGTGCGTGAATTAGTCAGTCTTGTCAGTCTATCAGCTAGTTGGCCTATGGTGGTCATTGCCTGTCAGTTGAAATAAAGCTCCTTGGTCAGCATGGAAACCACACAGGGGATCTGCTTCTTTTCACTGAAGCGTGGGTCCTCGGACCAGGACTCAAAACTGGTGGCCACCATGTAGTTGACACGTGTGAGGATCTGCATGATCTCCAGCTGCTTGCCAAACTCATTGAGCACGTTGCACAGAGCCTGGACAAACCATGAGCCACGCCCAGGGTTTCTCCATGAGTAGTACCCTGAAATAGCCACCATGTCACTCTTCCGTTGATACGTATGTTAGCACATGCACACGCACACACACACACACACACACACACACACACACACACACACACACACACACACACACCGGCCACTTTATTAGGCACACCCATCTAGAATTGGGTACCCTTGTTTGCCTTCAACTGCTTCTACCTTCTTCAAGCAACTGTTGTATATAGTGAATATTTGAGTATTTGTGGCCTTTCTGTCAGCTTGAACATGTCTGGCTATTCTTTTCTAAACCTTCTCATCATTAAAGGTGCACATTATTCAAAATCAATAACATTTTAAAGGTCCTTAAAAATAACACTGTTTAAAAAAAAAAGTGATCTCACATTGTCTCAGGCAAATCACCACCAAACACAATCTAAAACAAGATGTGTTTCAGGTATGTTAGGGCGGTGGATTCACTGCTGTCTTTGAATAGGTAAGAATCAGATGTTGGTTGGACTGAAGAATCTATTTACTAACTGCAGTTGGACCACAACAGTTTTCCAGCTAAACCAAAACAGTAAGACCAAAGCGGCATATAAGTAAGTCAATTCTATTGTTTTGTGCCTGACTTTTTGCTAAACAAACAGTGGAAAATTACTGTTAATTTTGGATAGGATAACAAGCTAATTATGGAGATCTGTGGCTAGTAATCTATTGTAAAATGTAAAGCCTAATCTTTCCACATGTCTACTTACAGTTTTTATAACTGCAAATGATTTGAGCCTTATTTATTGAAAATGTGGAATTAAATATTAGATTTGTGGCCTTACAGTAGCATTCTACTGTAAATCGCATCAACCAACACAAATGAAGTCACTCTGCTGTTATTCAAGTGACTGTCTGAAGACTTAAAGTTAAGAAAGATGAAATTTCTTCTGGTAAACATGTTAATGTTTGTGTTTTTGACAAATTACAGCAAGGGTATTGGATTAGCTTGTCAAAAGAAACTTCTCAATGGAGACAGTCATTTTGTCTCACAAATGCTTGTTCATTTTATTACTTGAAGTAAATGCAAATGTGGTGTTTCAGTGATATCTGTTGTAGTGACTTGGGTGCATTACTGCCAGTGGCAACAAGCCACGAAATAATTCTCTGCATTGGCTTGTAATTACTACAGACAGGAATACCACATGAGAATGATCACAGTATGTGTTTCAAAGGTGTATCTTTCAACTTCTACAAATGACTATAATATTCTTCAATCGCCATTTTGTCAGGGAGGTATTATCCAAATTCACAATTAATTTGCAAACTTAATCATTAGTCATTAATATATTAAGGATTTGTGCTATGGTGAAATGCCCCTTTGATGAGCACTGTGCACCTAATATAGGGTCCGGTGAGTGTGCACACACGCACACACAAACAGCTCTCACAGATTATCGCTCACAGCAACAAGCTACATAGTGGATGTGTATTATGAACATACTATGATGGAATGATATAGAAGGAGGGTGTGAGGACAGATTTCAGTCTGGATAACAGAAAATGTAATATTTAGGAGCTGGTGGACTAGGTTAGCTAGAAAATGGTGTTACCTGGCACAGTGGAGTAGGCATAAAGGAAATCTGCCTCGACAGGAATCTTGTGCCTGGGATTTGCATCCGTTTCCAGGGTGTCATTGGGAGGCCCAGAATCTGTTTGTATGCCATCATCAAACTCTGAACCCCGACAAGCCTGGTGAATCAAATGAAATTACAAACTAAACTCTTTTATAGCTTCCTATGTTTTTAATTTGTTTCATAATAATATTTTCTTATTCTGTGCTTTATTATTATGCTGTGTTTTATATTTCTCTTTTTGATTTATTGTATTATTAAATGTATATTCTGCTATATTTTACCAATCATAATGCAAGTTCTGGTGCTATCAGAGGAATAACCTCTGTGTAAATGTTGTAATCTCTGTTTTAATTCCATTGCATCTTGATTTATATTTTCACTGTAAAGCACATTGAATTGCTTCTATGTATGATTTGTGCTATATTAATAAACTTGTTCGCATGCTTTCTAAAAGTTGCAGTTGAGATCAATAATTTATTTTCAACAACAAAATTATACATTTCTACAGAAAATGTGGCTGTATAGTGACAAAAGACATCATCTGTGTGAAAATGGACACAGCTCATCATGTCTATGAACATCTCTAAAAATAAATGGACCTGGAATTTTGTCTTGTTTAGCCTTATTTGTATATACTTCAGGACAATATTTGCACAGTCCACTTACATATTGTACAATGCTGACAGTTGTCATTTTATATTCTCAAAACAAATGTTTTATCTTCCAGGGTTAGACCACCTTTTAAATTCTGGTGCGAGCCAGTGCAAACTGATGACACCTCATAGTAATTAGTCATCCACCACTTCCATAAGGTTAGAAAAAGTTTAAAAACATTAACTTAGAAGAAAAATATGGGCTTAATGAAGCTGTTCAATCCAGGTTTTTTTGGTCCTCACCTGGATGAAGAAGAGTTTGGGCTTTCCGACTAAACTCTTGCACATGTCACCTCTGAAGAGCGAGGTCATGCTTTTGATGGGCATGGCACCGTCAGTGCCATAGATCATTCCCTCCTCACCATGACTCAGCAGGATGCAGGCAAAGCAGGAGCTTTCGCTGTGGTCCTCCTCCGAGGCTAGAACACACAAACACACACATGCAAATATAAATGGAGATAGATTTCAATCAAAATGTTGTAAACTTGTGAGTTGCGAAGTCAAAAATATATGCAACGTGTCACAAACTGAATAATAAAAATCACTGTCAAGAAATGTATGCATTTAGTTTTACAAAATCAAAAACCAAATGATGAATCATTAACAAAAACAAAGGATGATTAACACATAAATGCAAAACTGTTTTTTATTCTCAAAAATGTTTTTGTTAATGTTACAGAATTTGCCACCTGTAATTAACATTTGTGATTTGCATTGCATTTGTGAGTGTTCTTAGATATTTTTGAATTGCGCTGTATATTTGTGAGTCACATTTAACAACGATCAAAATTACCACTGATTGTGAACATTGGTGGATGGAAGTTGGTCGTAGGTGTCTTTCAGGTTTTCATCGCCCAGTTAGCTAATTGAATATTGCCAGGCTTTCTACACAGTCAAGTGAAACAGGGTGAAATGGTAAAGCATCCTCTCAACCCATGTAATGCGTTTCGGTAGTCACTAAATCAAACAATGTTTGCTGTAAGGAAGAATGTACCATTCATTATGGGCAGTCAGTCAAAAGTTTAGGGTTTATTTTATATATTATTTTATTACATTTTCTTTCTTACTAAATGTAAACATTTTATAATCTAAGTTGGGCTACACTTGTTATAAAGATGGGAATAGGAAGTAACCGTAATACTCTTAACTAAGAGAAAAAATATTTAAATGTATTATTGTACAAAAAATGCACAAGCACAACTCATTGTGCTGAGTCAAAATCGATTTAGATCGGAATAAATCTTTCGAAAATTGTAATAAAGGAAAATGTTTTATGTAATTAAATATATCTTATCATTACAACTTTTTAAAAGAAAATAAATAAATGTTTTGGTCTATTAGACTGATAATAAATGAGAGACTCAGAGATCCAAAAGATTAAAAGACTTATACTATCTTCTCCTTAGTCATTGTTGTTCCTTCCAGTGATTGCGGGATGAAAAGGACCATGAGAAAAGATTTATTAATGAATCTGATCAGTTTAATCAAGTCCTGACAGTTACATTATTACCAATAGACATATACATAACATAAGTACTTGACAGTTGAATAACAGCTTACAGTCCTAATATTTATTGTAGCTTAAGTTTCTTACTTTGGAACATTAAGGATGATAATGAATGAGATACTTGGAGATACGAAAAAGTGAAAGACTTATTTCCTCATTAGTCTTTCACCTTCCATCATTCTCAGGTGATCCAAAGTGCCTAAAGATCCATGGATTATCGTAAATTTCATTCATCACTCATTCAATCAAATCAATCAAATGTATTTTATAAAGCCCTTTTTACATCAGAAGCACCTTTTACATCACAAAACACCCGGCCTTCCGGTGAATGAGATTATATGATCTGTGGATCATCGTTCATCGTTCATTCCGGTGAACAAGATTCGGAGATCTGTGGATCATCGTTCATCGTTCCTTCCGTTGAATGAGTTTCAAAGATCCGAAAGAGCCATTGATTATCGTTTATTTCATTCATTGTTCCTTCCGTGAACAAGATTTGAAGATCCGAAGATCCTGCTGAGATGAATCGTGAATCACGTTTCACCAAAAAGATTAGTTCAAAAATACAAAATTGTTCACGAATGACCCATCACTACTCTTGAGTCCAAAAGACGCAACTGATGAGCGAGTGGGTAAAGTTGCAGTGTGCATCATTTTGACGCAGATATCACGTTGAACTTTGAAAATTATTAAATACATGATTCAGGTATGTTGAAGGATTATTGCGAAAGTGGGTACGTATTACTTTCCAAAAGTAAGGCATGCATTTTTGTATTTTACATAGTTCGATATGTATAGCTGGCTGTGGAGGACAGACTGACTATCAAATGCTTAGGTGGCACTTGTTGGTATGGCCTTTGCAACTCGTACACATTTTAATTTCTACTATTTTTATTTTCAATTGAAGTTTAAATTTTTTTTTGTTGAAAACTATGTAGGTTTTATAGCAACTTTAGATTATTGTGTCTAACCTGGATATGTTTTGCACTCAGCTGAAAGATATCATGTACCCTGTCCTATTAGTGATTGCCATAACCGCCTTGTCAAAAGCCTGTTATTTACTGTGATATCTTTCTGCATGCCTAAAGTAGTTAAAAAGCAACAAGCTAGCTACACATTGAGCAAACTGGACTACTGTGGCAACCAATCATCATCATAAACTGTAGCTAATTGTGTTAATTCCAATATTATTATTTTCTGAATATCTCCCTTGGTGCTTCACTATAATATACTGAATATTATATTTTCTATTAGGTGACTTGATTGCATAAAAAGACTGGCAATATTCAATAAGCTAACTGGGTGATGGAAACTTCAAAGTCACCTGCAAATAGGGATGGGACGATAGATGACTTTAGTGCAAATCGTGATGGAATATCCTCACGATAAAAAAATTGTGAAGAAATTCCATAATTGGGATAATAGTAAATAGGGATAATCCTCACAAATGACTTGAAAAAGTACTGCCAGTCGCTGAAAAATTCTTAAATGTAGTCATTGGGTTTGTATTGTAATGAAATAGTCTAATCACTTCACTAGTCACTATATCTCTTTTGATTTTCTAATTATAATTTTGTTTATTTTGTAGGCTAATTGTTAATGCTATCCTACTCAAAATGACAAGAGAATACAAATAGAATATCATTTTGGTGGGCCAAAATAACATTGTCAATCTGCAAGATCTGCACAATACATGATTCACACAACATAATAGCGAGCTGTTACAATGAAATCTAAAGCTATTATAAAGAACTGACAATTCAACTAGGCCTATCCTTTGCAAAAAGGCACATAAAATGCGTACAGCAGTGCATGCACACACTGGTCAGTGCCGGTAAGTAATTAAATACATTTTCAACCCTGGTCATCAGATAAGTGACTTGAAAACTCTTGCCAGTCACCAAATTATATGTTCCTGAATACTTTTTTTATTTAACTGGTGGAGCACATATCTCAATATTTTTTTTTTTGATTAGATACATTTTATTGTTGTTGAACAAGTACAAGCACAGTACAACGAAATACAGTTAGCATCTAACAAGAAGTGCAAATAGAGGGCAGAAATTGTACTTGTATTAAGTATAATGTATGTCAAAGATGTGACAATGACGACAAATGCAGTGCATATGGCAGTTCTAAATGCCATTGAACATCCTCTGCAATGAATTGTCAATGAAGCTGGCACCCAATATACATTTAGAGATTTACATGTTATTATTCTATTTGTTACTTATTAAAAACCTTTGATATTATTTTATTGTAAACACTGTAATATTATTTTATGTAATGGAAGAACATCCAATTAACCGTTTTGAGCTAGAAACCAGAGTTGTAATTAATCGGGATAAAATCTTAAACCGGGATAATTTTGGAGGATAATCGTGGCATGAAACTCTCATATCGTCCAACCCCCATCTGCGACCAACTTCAATCCACCATGTTCAAAGTCAATGTTTGTCTTGATTGTTTTGAAATTACACACAATGCTGGTGAGGTTTAGAAATCAATAACATACAGCCTAAAATTATGCTGAATTGTAAAATGAGCCTAGAATTATGCTGAATTGTAAAATGTGTAAACATTTATCATACTTATTACCCAACACTTTATTTACACAAGTAATTATGTGCTGTGTAATTTTGAAAGTATTTGTTCATCATATATGGTTTCTGGAACCTAAGCATAACCATAACTAGATGCCACACACAACTGATCCATAAAATGCAACTCAGAAATGTGTAAAGCAACTTACATATGTAGCTGCCCTTATAAATGTGGAGCAAATCACAAATACATAAGGCCACTTACAAATCTAAGTCACAAATATAAAAATGCAGGTGACAAATGCTGTATCATTCACAAAAGCATGATTCAACATAAAAAAATGTCTTACATTAATTTGCTAATCATGCTTTGTTTTTGTTAATGATACATATTTGTGGGACAATATATGCACATACTTCTTGACAGCGATTTTTATATATAGTTATGTTATGTCTTTGACTTGCTGTATACATTTGCTACTTGAAACAAACAAGTTTACCAGATTTTGAATTATATATTATATATATTATTATACCAAATGAAATATGTTTTTACATAATTTATTTTAATTATCTGCTTACTTCCGTAATCGGTTTAATATATTAAAAATAAACATACATAATAAACAATGCCTAAAGAACAATGTCTACACAGTGTGTTACTCACCTTCTCTGAGAAGACGCTCCATCTTCTCACACGTCTGGTCGTTGTAGATGCACACATCAAAGCCCAGGCTCTTAAAGCACTTGAACAACTCGCCTGCGTCTCGATCCGTGCCATTGCGTACATTCATCCCTGACAGACAATATAAACAACATAAGCAACTGCACAAATTTCCCAGCTGATATAGAATTTACAGTGAAAGCAGCAAGACACATACAGTGGATATAAACATTTTACACACCCTTGTTAAAATGCCAGGTTTCTTGTAAAAATGTAAAAATTTCAACTTTTAATGTGACCTATGAACAGTTCAATTGAAAAACAAAAAGAAATATTCAAGGGGGAAAAATTAAAACCCTCTTATAACACCCTCTTATAACTTGAGATGTGGCTGTGTTCAGAATTAACATTCAAACTCATGGTAAATAGAAGTTATTACACACTTGCCATCATTTTAAGTGACTGATTAATCACAAATAAAGTTCAGCTGTTCAATTTGGATTTTCCTAACACTTTTTTCTTTGCATCTCAGTGCAAAGCCATGGTCCGCAGAGAGCTTCCAAAGCATCAGAGGGATCTCATTGTTGAAAGATATCAGTCAGGAGAAGGGTACAAAATAATTTCCAAAGCATTAGATATACCATGGAACAAAGTGAAGACAATCATCATCAAGTGGATAAAATATGGCACAACAGAGACATTACTAAGAACTGGATGTCCCTCCAAAATCGATGAAAAGACGACAAGAAAACTGGTCTAGGAGTCTTCCAAGAGGCCTACAGCAACATAAAAGGAGCTGCAGGAATTTCAGGCAAGTACTGGCTGTGTGCTAAATGTGACAACAATCTCCCGTATTCTTCATATGAATGGACTATGGGGTAGGGTGCCGAGACAGAAGCCTTTTCTTAAAAATAAAAACATCCAAGCCTGGCTGAAGTTTGCAAAAACAAACACCCAAAGTCTCCCAAAAGCATGTGGGAAAATGTGTTATGGTCTGATGAAACCAAGGTTGAACTTTTTGGCCATAATTCCAAACGGTAGAAGATGAAGTTCACCTTTTAGCAAGACAATGACCCAAAGCACACATCCAAATTCACAAAAGCATGGCTTCACCAGAAGATTAGCGCTTTGGAATGGTCCAGCCAGAGCCAAAACCTGAATACAACTGAATATCTGTGGGGTGATCTGAAGAGGGCTGTGCACAGGGATGTCCTCGCAATCTGACACAAAGAAGAGTGGACAAATATTGCCATGTCAAAACCTGCCATGCTAATAGACTCCAACCCAAAACAACTGAGCGCTGTGATAAAAATCAAAAGGTGCTTTAACATAGTCATAGTTCAAGGGTGTGCACCCTTACGCAACCAGGTTGTTTTTTTCTCAAAGATTTCAGTTTGTTTTTTAACTGAATTGTTCATGTCATTGGTCACATTAAAGGTGGAAAAAGTTCTGACATGATTTATCTTTGTCAAATTTTTTTACATCACAAACACTTGGTTTTTTAACAGGGGTGTGTAGACTTTTTATATCCACTATAGCTAGTAAGATAGCTAGAACAACCTAATTGTTGAGAACTGAAAAATACGAGTGCAGCTAGCTATGGATCTTGTACAAGGTGCGTTACCACTATTTATTATATCAACTTTTCAATATGTACGTCAACTTTGCAACAACCTTGTCTGAGCGGCGCAAGGCTTCTGGTTAATGGTGGTATCTATGTCTCAGGTAAGCTCTGGTTAACTGCCTTGTATAAACTAAATAGAACAACTCTTCATAGCTGGTTAGATTGCATTCTTTCAATCTTTCCTCATAACATGTTTTCATTAGAGACATAATTTGCTATTGAAGCTTGACATTAGCGAGCATGCTAGCTTTGTTGGTCATGTAGTTTACAGGAAAAAATGTAATGAAAATTATTATTGGCCAAATAAAGCAGCTTTGCCCTAAAAACTTGTTCCCATGAAGCACCGTTTCTTTCTTATTTTCATCTACAGGGACACATGCACTGCTTCAGACTGATATTTTTTTTAACAAATAATGTAGAAGAGAACATTGATTCTCCCAAAAGTGAAACAATGTGTACAGTAACGTTAATATTTATCAAAGATGCGATTTAATGTGCCCTGTAACAGGCACAAGTAATTTGAAGAACTCTTTCAGGTCTTCCGATCACAAGAACCTCTAATTATGAATATCAGGTAGGATAAAAAAATTGGTATAACTCTACTACCTTTAACAAATCTACAGGATAAGTATATAGCAGTGCAGTTGCATAGCAAGGTTTTAATTACTTTTGTAACTTCCAAAGTGAAGTAATTCATTGTATGAAATATGCAAGCTGTATTCTGTATTAAATCATACCTTCTGTTGCGCCATTACTTTTTCAGTCATCAGGTTTTCTGATGCCATAACTTGTTATTATATGTTTCGCATTGAGAATTTGTAGGGCATTACATGTGTATATTACTGCAACTCAATGTTATATGTGGTTATACTAAATACACTTGAATAAATCAGTGTTAAAAAACTGGATGATATGAAAGTGTTAGACAGCATGACAATACAAATGGCGATGCTATACCTGTCTTTTCGTCAAAGTTCTTGTTGTTGATGATGATGCACTTGCCTACTCGCTGGTGGCTCATCTTATACTGGAATGTTGGTGAAACGATTCTGTAATGGCTTTCAGAAGAGTATTCCTGCTCCCGCGTCTGGCCATCCTTATTCTTCTTACTGAGCAAGACATAGGAAGTAAAAATATTTATTATATGAACATGTATACTCAATTACTTAGGTCCCAAATGTATTCCTTGATACTGTTCTGCTGTTTTTTGTTAAATATAGTGCTGTATGTTTTACTGGCTCCAACAACCCAACTTAGATAGGCCCACATCTACTGTATAACTGCTGGAAAACCACTAAAAAAACAACATTCTTGTGACAAAAGACTGCCAAATTGTATACAAAGTGTGATTGTTATTTAAAGGTAGTTCATTTATTGTCATTTGTCATTAGCAATATGTTGAAAACCCACTTAACACATGGTATTCTACTTTTAAAGTAAATGTTTGTATATAACACATTTGCAACTGAAAAATATACATTATCAAAAAAATCACTCCGCAAAGAGGATTTAAAGATGTACCTTGATATTAGATTGAGAACTTTATCCTTATGTTAGAAAATGTTTCTGCGGTAGTCATTAGTTCATATAATGGCACTGCTTACCTTAAGAAAAGGCTGAAGTGACGCATCTTTTTGATTATCTTAATTTCACATTTCACAAAATCCAAACACACAATCCATTACCATAAACCTCCTGAACCACTTACTCAGAGACCAGTGCGCACGTACATTTTCAAATGAGGCATTACTGTCATAGCCAAAACTGTTGCAGTGATCCACTGTCAGGTGAATAAAGTTATAACATGTTCAGCTAGCTTGGCTATTAAGAAATCATAAGTCAATCAAACTATGTCCTCAACAGAGTAAATCTTTCAGAGTGAAAATTCAGACAGACTTGTCATATTTCCATTCTTTAAAGGATCTATCCAGGCAGGTAGTCCACTGTAGCCATTGGGCTCACAATATCAGCACATTTTCCAGAAAGGCCTAGTCATCAGGTTACCCAAGCATTGTAACAATGGGACCCCATGCTAAGGCCCATACACGATCATACACAGTCACGTGCACAAATACATACACACATAAACGCTCTAACAAATGGCCAACCAGGCCATACTTTACTCCACATGTGATCCAGAACTTTACATAGCCCCCTCCCAACTCCATCTTTCACCCCCTCCCTCACCCCCCATGGTGCCAGCATGCCTAGCAGTGGTCCGAGAGTAGGCAAAGAGCTCTGTCTCTATGGCACAGTGGGGGTGGGAAGCATGAGAGGGGAGGGATGCGTCCATTACCTTGGTTCCTCATTTAGCGCCACGCCACTCTGCATTTGAAATGTTTTGCTCCTCTCGTCTCCCTAGTTTTTTCTCTTTTCTCCAAACCTTGGGGCATGCGGAGCAGTTAGTGTGTGCTAGGATCTTGACATGCTCTCTATACTGTATGGAGACTGGACTGGGCCGGTGCACACCAGGGACAGGGGCGGTGCGCTGTAGCTCCCTGAGTCAGCAGCCACGCCATCACTCCAGAGCTTTCTAAAGACCTATTCAAATGACCCTGCACCCACTGCTGAGGTCAGGCAGGGCAAATTGTAGCCCCTCTGCTGACAGGCACAGAAAAGGCCTCGCTCTCGTAACAAACATGCACACACACATGGTATTCTGTTTTATTAGTCACAAGCTATACTGCATGTTTAGTTGCTGTATATGTGGCTATAACTTTTAACAGCACACTAAAGGTTGCCCTGTGGTGAAAATATGGTTACAATATGGTAATACAATGTGGGCTAGATGTAATATTCTAGGCAACAGGCTAGCTACATCAATAAGTGCTTAAAAAGAGTTTGGGCCATGAAAGGACAGCAATATTCAAACCTTGTCTCTGAACTTCACAAAGGTTTGACCATTGATGCCTATTAAGAAGCCCTGTAGTTCTAGCATTAACACTGTGTATCCCAAACTAGAGTCACAACCTCACAATGGGAGACAGCCCAGCAGTGCAGCTTCACCCGTGCTTGAACCCATTGTTTGCTTCTAGCCCAGGCCCTTTCATTGCTGTCAAACCTGCCAGCCTTAGCCTTCGTAGAAAATAAGCCATTGGATCCACCTTGAACTCACCTGCATGGTAACTCAACCTCAGGCATGGTCATCATTGTTCTAGTCATAATATTTGCCAATGTATAGAATTGACTAAAAGTACAAAGCTCACAAAAAATAAGGGAACACATAATAATCACAGCAAGACAACCCTCAAAAAGGGAATGATTTTGCAGAGGGTGGCTACAAACAATTGCTCTCTCCTTATCCCTCCTGACTGACTCTTCTCTAGTTTTGCTAGTGTCCTTGTCACTATTGGTAGCATGAGGATGTACTTGCAGCCCATTCAGGTTGCACAGGTATTCCAGCTCCTCCAGGATGTCACAATCTTACGTGTCGTTGCAAGAAGGTTTGCTATGACTCCCAGTACAGTCTCAAGAGCATGGTGGAGATACCAGGAGATAGGCCGTTAGGGACCCGGATAGGACCGTGGAAGGGCATCAATCCAGCAGCAGGACTAATATCTACTCCATTGTGCGAGGAGGAACAGGAGAAGCACTGTCAGAGCCTTACAAAATTACCTCCATCGGGTGTGCATGTTTCTGACAAAACTAGCATGAGGGAAATACCAATTGCATAAGGGCCCAAGGTCCTCTAGTGGGGCCTGTGCTCATAGCCCAGCACTGTGCAGCTCCGAGGGCATTTACCAGAGAACACCAGCATTGGCAGGTCCACTATTGGCACCCTGTTCTCTTCAAAGATGATAGCAGAGTCACACTGAGCACATACGACAATCTGAAAGTCTGGAGACGCTGTGGTGAATGTTATGCTGCCTGCAACATCATCCAGCATGACTGGTTTGGCGGACTGGGGAGACATATCCTTGGAGGGTCGCACAGACCTCCATGTGCTAGCCAACAGTACCCTGATTGCTGTTAGGTACTGGAATAAAATCCTCAGACCCATCATCAGACCTTACACTGGTGCAGGGGACCCAGGGTTCTTCCTGGTGCAAGACAATGCCCAGCCTCATGTGACCAGAGTGTGTAGGCAGTTTCTGGATGAAGAAGGCATTGATGCCATTGACTGGCCCTCATGTTCCACGGACCTGAATCCAACTGAGAACCTCAGGGACAGTATACACTGCGTGCAAAATTATTAGGCAAAACACATTTCTGCAGGTATATTTTATTGTTGAACAATTACAATACTTTAAATCAATCCAAAATATCATTGAACCTCAAACCTGAATGTTTAACAAAGGAAAAGTGTGTTTTGATCTTTCTCAAAACATAAATAAGAATGCAAACTAATTAGGCAACAATTGGTGTGCAGAATTATTAGGCAACTCATTTGAAAAATGATTTCTGCCAACTCACTTGTTTATTTCAAAATGTTTAAGTAAGTATAACTGATAAGTAACACAAAATTATAATTGTTAAAATGTTTGTCCTTTCTAAAATATTCAGTAACCAATATAGCCACCTTTCTTTTCAATAACTGCCATGTGCCTTCCATTCATGGAGTCTGTCAATTTTTTGATATGTTCACGATCAATCTCAGCCTAACAAATGCTGTTCAAAGAGTTTTGTCTGCCCAGACTGTGAATCTCACATTTGAGAAGGGCCCACAAATTCTCAATGGAATTTAAATCAGGAGAGAAAGGGGCCCAGGTGATTATTTGGGCATCTTTGTGGCCCTTGCTGGCTGGCCAAGCAATGGAGTACTTGGATGCATGTGATGGAGCATTGTCCTGCATAAAGAACATGGCCTTCTTGGTGCTAAGGAAATCTTCCTCTACCACTGCTTGAAGAAAACTGATTGAAGTGGTGCCGTGTGTTCATTAGTGATCCATCAACATTTAATCTGCCCATAAATCCTTTGAAAAATCTGTCTTCAGGAATTTCTTTGACCAATCTATACAGTACATTTCAAATCTCATCCAGTGGTGTTCATGTTTCAGCCTTCTTGACCGTGGCCATATCTCTGAGCATTTGACACCTTGTACTTCTGGACACTCCAGGTATGTTTCAGTTCTGGAATATGAAGGCACTGGAGGATAATGGGTTCCTGGTAGCTTCACGTTTTATTCTTTTCAAGTCTTTTGCAATTAATTTGTGTCTTTTCTTCTACATGCATTTTTGCACACCAGTTGACTATTCGTAACAAAACCTTTGATGGGCCAGTGGTCATGCGTGTTGCATCCATCTGAAAAGCATCTTACAATATTTTACTTTTCAGAGCCAGTTAAATAAAAAAATGTCATGTAGGTCATGAAGCTGCCTAATAATTATGCACACCCTGATATTAGGTGTTATTCACTGATGCCACAGCCTCCCTCATTACAACAATGCATTTTTGGAGTTGGAAAATGTGCATTGAAATAATAAAACAATCAAAATACTCACTTGTCTAATAATTGTGCATGCAGTGTATATCGGTGCATCCAACACCGCCATGTAGCGCTACAGACTGACCAGGAGCTCACTGAAGCCCTGTCCTAGGTCTGGGAGGAGATACCTGAGGACACCATCCACAGGAGCATGCCCAGAACATTGTTGGGAGTGCATACAGGCACGCGGGGGCAATAAACACTATTGAGTCTCATGATGAGTTGCTGTGATTAAATTCATGCAAGTTGGATCAGCCTGTGATTTCAAGTGTTTACTTAGATTTTCGGTGTGAGTTTGAATCCAGCCCTCAGTTGGTGACTTTTGTTTCCATTGACCGTTGTTACGTCATTACATTTTCAACAAATTACACAATGTACAGTAAAGATTTTGATCTTTAATATATTTAATTCATTGAGACCCATGAATTTTTTTGATCAGTGTATTTTTATTAATTAATTGCAATAATGTTATGGAACCGCTAGAAGTAACTTAGGACCAAGTAGTAGCCCCTCCCTCAGCTGAAGTGAAGGGGATCAGACACAATCTGTTATACCTCTGGTCAGTAACTATCTCTCCTCACCCTTAATAAGGTATAGCTGGTGTAGATGGCTAAAGGTGGAATGAGGCCAAAGGGGAGAGCTTAATGCATTGAACGCTGAAACAGGAGTAGGAAGAAATATATCAAAGCCTGTTATTTTGTTAATGCCCGTTACGATTCTGCCACATATGTCTCTAATTGATAAGAATTTAAGTTACCTCTTTTTGGCTACATTAATGCATTTATTTTGTTTTATCAATAAATCTTTATTTGGATTTAAGTCCGTATTTCTTACCTTCTGAGGATATAAACCCTGGTAAAAAAAAGGCGCTCTCGTTTGTTCAATTTGCAACAACCCACACAATAAAAAAGAGAACAAAAGACGATCCTTTCACAATAAATATATTCGCTTCTCATATCAAATCTCACTGACTAGTTTTAATGCAATGTTTATTGTTATATTTCTGGGAAATTATGTAAATACTGTCCAATGACAAAAAGGTTTGTCTGAAGATACATTTCAAGCAAGTTAGAAGACAGAAGTAAGTAAGACAGTAATAACAAAACAAGATCTAAAATGTACGCAGAAAAAATGGGGAAAAGCATAGATGTGGCATGAACACAAAAGTAGGATAAGATTTGCTGTTGCCTGTACAGTAGATCTCTATGCTGGCTTTTCTCAAAATATGTTTCAATATGTGCTTTTTGCTATTGCCATGCACGACAAGAGCATGTCCTTACTGCCTTGTAATTAGCTGCTCTATTTATGCTAAGTGAACCAAATAACAATTTCACAAGTTGTTAGCACGGTGTAAACCAACCATCTTAACTTAATGCAATCTGTCACTATAGCCATAATCACTCTCAGCGGGAAAACATCTTCCTGTGGCTATGGAAATACAGTAGGGAGAACAAGTATTTGATACAGTGCTGATTTTGCAGGTTTTCCTACTTACAAAGCATGTAGAGGTCTGTCATTTTTGTATTCACTGTGAGAGAGAATATAAAACAAAAATCCAGAAAATCACATTGTATGATTTTTAAATAAGTAATTTGCATTTTATTGCATGACATAAATATTTGATCACCTACCAACCAATAAGAATTCCGGCTCTCACAGACATGTTAGTTTGTCTTTAAGAAGCCCTCCTGTTCTCCACTCATTACATTAAATTAACTGCAACTGTTTGAACTCATTACCTATATAAAAGATAACAGTCCACACACTCAATCAAACAAACAGAATCCAACCTCTCCACAATGGCCAAGAGCAGAGAGCTGTGTAAGGACATCAGGGATAAAATTGGAGACCTGCACAAGGCTGGGATGGGCTACAGGACAATAGGCAAGCAGCTTGGTGAGAAAGCAACAACTGTTGGCGCAATTATTAGAAAATGGAAGAAGTTCAAGATGACGGTCAATCTCCTTCAGACTGGGGCTCCATGCAAGATCTCACCTCATGGGGCATCAATGATCATGAGGAAGGTGAGGGATCAGCCCAGAACTACATGGCAGGACCTGGTCAATGACCTGAAGAGAGCTGGGACAACCTTCTCAAAGAAAACCATTAGTAACACACTACGCCGTCATGGATTAAAATCCTGCAGCGCATGTAAGGCCCCCTGCTCAAGCCAGCGCATGTCCAGGCCCGTCTGAAGTTTGCCTGGATGATCCAGAGGAGGAATGGGAAAAGGTCATGTGGTCTGATGAGACAAAAATAGAGCTTTTTGGTCTAACCTCCAGTCGCCATGTTTGAGTACAACCCCAAGAACACCATCCCAACCGTAAAGCGTGGAGGTGAAAACATCATTCTTTGGGGATGCTTTTCTGCAAAAGGGAAACGATACTGCACCGTATTGAGGGGAGGATGGATGGGGCCACGTATTGCAAGATTTTGGCCAACAACCTCCTTCTCTCAGTTAGAGCATTGAAGATGGGTCGTAGCTAGGTCTTCCAGCATGACAACAACCCCAAACACACAGCCAAGGCAACTAAGGAGTGGCTCCGTAAGATGCATCTCAAGGTCCTGGAGTGGCCTACCCATCTTCAAAACCTGAACCCAATAGAAAATCTTTGGAGGGAGCTGAAAGTCTATATTGCCCAGCGCCAGCCCCGAAACCTGAAGGATCTGGAAAAGGTCTGTATGGAGGAGTGGGCCAAAATCCCTGCCACAGTGTGTGTAAACCTGGTCAAGAACTACAGGACACGTATGATCTCTGTAACGGCAAACAAAAGTTTCTGTACCAAATATTTAGTTCTGCTTTTCTGATGTATCAAATACTTACGTCATGTAATAAAATGCAAATTAATTATAAAAAAATCATACAATGTGATTTTCTGGATTTTTGTTTTATATTCCGTCTCTCACACCTGAAGTGTACCTATGATAAAAATTACAGACCTCTACATGCTTTGTAAGTAGGAAAACCTGCAAAATCTGCAGTGTATCAAATGCGTGTTCTCCCCCCTGTATATATCATTTTTGATAATATATTCTATTTTAATATGGTTATGATATGGAGACATATGATATAAGACAATGTATTCCCCAAACATTATTTTAATAAAATTATTTTAATATTTTAACTAGTTTATATATTTCCTTATTATGGTAGACTACATGCTATTTGTAGGAGATTTTGGTCAAGGTAAGTTGTAATATAATATTTAGATAAGAATATAATGGGCAGCGAACATTCCATAGAAAATAAATACATGTAGTTAACTGGCTGTAACTTGTGAACAGTAACGGGAATTTTCGATTCTGATTTCAGATTTTCAAATGGCACTTGTTTGGGAAAAGAATAATAGATTTTGTCTGACATATATATTTCATAGGTATTATTTCTTAACTGATCACCAGTTAATTGACAGTGTTAGAAATCAGCCATGTCGTATAGTGGTAGTAATAATAACAAAGACGGCGCATTGTTAGACATAGCTGGCATGTTCCATTCACACACTCCATATGGCTGTGGGCATTAACAAATAATGTCGTCCTGTCTGCCTGTTTATTTCCTGTTCTATCCCCACATCTAAAGAGCAACCCATTGGATGGGACAGCAGGATAGAGTAAAGCAAGCGTAGGACTGTATATACTATGTGTAAAACCATTGATTTAGAAGTATTTCTCATTTATGATAGCTTGTAGTGTTCTCTTTTTACTTGGTGGTAGTGCAGACTATACACTATTGAGTTGATGATGTATCGTGTGTCTGGAGAAAATAAAAGCAATGTAGTAGTGGGTGATGGGAGAACATGGGTCTGATGAATTATTGTACTGTTCTAGTTTAGGCCCCTTAAGTTATACAATGAATTTTTTATCACTTGGTATTGGAGTAGTGTGCAGAGAATTTTTTTTATCTGTGTGGTCAAGTCAAGGTTCATCTAACAGACTACATTTGACATACATTTGATGTTGTGCAGCTCAACAATAGCCAGTGGAACTGCATGGACAAGTCAAGTGCACTAGTGGTTTTAGTACGTCAGGGATTCTTTCGCAAGTTGCATCTAATCTCGTTGCAAATCATTGATCTGAACTGGTTGTCAGATATATCTTCGTTGTTCTGAACATTTGACTTTAGAATGTATAATTTTGCAATCAAATACGACAGATGCTCTCAATACATTTTTGGGGAGAGGCAAAAAATGCTGCTGCCACTGAAGGAGAACCATCACAACTGCAATCAATCCACTCTGAGAGTGAGGTGCCCCGTGATTCCGTTTTTGCCATGGTGTCCTGCCATGGCAAAAACGTACATGTCACGTCAAGAAAAACTAATCTATAATCAAAACGTTTTGTTCGACAAATGAAATATTATTTGTCGGGGTAGACCATCTTTCTAAAAGATATTTAGCTCGATTAGCTATTTTCTGCATGTGATTAGAGAAACAGGACGCATTGTCATAATCAAAGCCACCAATACGCTCTGTGTGGGCGAGTTGTATGGGAAGCTGACTTACCGCATTAGAAACAACAGTCAGTCACCAGTCAGTGAGCACTGCGCGTTAACTTAATTATTTAAGAAGGAAGGAGACATATCAGGCTAGGCACCAGAGTAACGCACGTTAAGGTACCTGCCGTTTGTTTGCTTGACAACGTTAATTACCTAACTACTCAGTTAAAACACAAATTATTCTCACCTCATCTAGATGTGTAGCTATCAGTATTGTTGCCAAATGTGTATCACCAGTTACATTGAACAAAGACGTTGGGCCGAGCAAGTTTTGCTAGCTAACGGAACTTTTTTGCTGCGGTTTGGGTTAACCAGTTTTAAGACATAAACTGCCCTTCATCTGCACTAATTGCACACAAAATGTAAAAATATTTTGTTTACCCAGTTTATGCACCTGTCGTTAAATATTTGATTGCACGTTTATAAATATTCGATGAGCATAATCGGAATGATTAAATTGGAATGATACCCAAACCTAGTTACAAGTCTGATGTTCAAATCAGTAATTTCATTTTGCGAGCATGCACAGTTAGGTACGTGCTTGCAAGCTTACGTTCACAAGTTTGTACATTTACTTTGTGCTTGCAAGCTATATTTGAGAAGCTTGTACAATGAAGGTAGAACATATTTTATTCTCAGATTTACAACCAAAGCATTTAGATGGACCTTCTACACTTGAATAATCAGTTCAATTGTGTGGGATAATCAGATCAATTTGATATCTTCAAATCTTTCCTTAAAAGTATAAGGAAAACCCTGTTTATCTGTAGTGATTTTTTGTGTGGACTGTATTTCATATTTGCAGATCATGAGATGTTTGTGGATGTTATTCATTTGTGCATTGTTTAGTAAATACATATTGTAATATATTTGTGACTTGAAGTCTCATTTTCAGTCATTTAGAAACATTTCTATCTCCATAATTTATGCACTTACTATCCAAATAGAAGAAATCTTCCTTTTCTGTCAGGTTTGGCATCTGTTTTGTCTTCAACATCACCTTCAACCGCAAGCTGAGACACATCAGTGACTTCTGACGCCATCTATACCACATAAACAAAACA
This sequence comes from Esox niger, assembly GCA_016801105.1. NCBI lineage: Eukaryota > Metazoa > Chordata > Actinopteri > Esociformes > Esocidae > Esox > Esox niger. Next base: position 28,851 of record JACXGJ010005350.1, read on the forward strand.
TCACTCATTTTATATAACAGATGTAGCAAAATGTACATCAATTACCTCTTAAATTGCTCTGTCTGGATCAGTTCGTTTTACCTAGATTCAACTTTAAAATATTCCTCAAAAATATATAATAGCATCTCTAGAATCAGTAACAAGTAAACATTTGATTCAGAAGAGTACTACTTCAATACTGTCATTCCTATCACTGCACCAACTAGGAATGTATTGTTCCTTGTGTACAAAAGGACTACAAGCGAATGTCAACTGATTGATCAAATCACTTAACATCTCAATCATGAGTAGTTATTTTTACATGAATCTGTCAGTTAACATATATCTACGATACATTCCGTATGTCATCCTTTCGAACACAACCCCTCTGAACACGTAGAACGAAAGGCAGCATGTATTAATACCTTTGGCTTCAAGGGCTCATATTGACTAACGTTAGTGCTTACATTTATAGTATCAATGTTTGTTCATGTGCAGCGTTTACATATACGTCAACGTACAAAACCAGAATTTATAAAAAAAATCAGCCCTGCATTTCGCTCAGAAGACATACTTACATTTTCAGGAAAGAACACTCGTTTAAGTTATCTGAACTGTGCGAAGCTGCTAAGATCACTGCAATTACGACTTTGTTTTAAAATGTTCAGCAGACAGCTACCTATCTAGTTTGTCAATATATAAAGTAAAACATAGACATAACATGCCTATCTACAGTATTTCCCTTTATTTGTGTTCGTTAAGTTAATGGGGCACATTGAAATCAACGGAAGAAAGTGAAAGTAGCCCTATGAACGTAATTTATGAATACGGAGAAGGTTAAACCTATACAATGGCGGAATGTAGATTCTTTTTCACAATAAAGGCCGCTCACTTAAAGTAATGAAAATAGATAAAAACATTTGCATCAATACACATTCCGACTAGATCTGTAAACATTTTAAATGATTATTTTGTATAATTATTTCACATAAAAAATGTAATTCCAGTTTGGATGTATATACAGTGGATATAAAAAGTCAACACACCCCTGTTAAAATGTCAGGTGTTAGTGCTGTAAAAAAAATAAGACAAAGATGAATCATCTCAGAATTTTTTCCACCTTTAATGTGACCTATAACGTGAACAATTCAGTTGAAAAACCAACTGATATCTTTGAGGGGGAAACATTTAAAATTGAAAACTCACAATAACCTGGTTGCATAAGTGTGCACACCCTTAGACTAATACTTTGTTGAAGCAGACTTTGATTTTATTACAACACTCAGTCTTTTTGGGTAGGAGGCTATAAGCATGGCACATCTTCACGTGGCAATATTTGCCCACTCTTCTTTGCAAAAGTGCTCCAAATATGTCAGATTGCGAGGACATCTCCTGTGCACAGCTCTTCAGATCACCCCAGAGATGTTCAATTGGATTCAGGTCTGGGCTCTGGCTAGGCCATTCCAAAACGTTAATCTAATTCTGGTGAAGCCATGCTTTTGTGGATTTGGATGTGTGCTTTGGGTCGTTGTCGTGCTGAAATGTGAACTTCGTTTTCAGCTTTCTAACGGAAGCCTGAAGGTTTTGTGCCAAAATTGGCTGGTATTTGGAACTGTTCGTAATTCTCTCCACCCTGACTAAGGCCCTGGTTCCAGCTGAAGAAAAACTGCTTCATGCTGCCATTATTATGCTTCATTGTGGGTATGATGTTCTTTGGTTGATGTGCAGTGTTGTATTTGCACCAAACATACCTTTTGGAATTACGGCCAAAAAGTTTAACCTTGGTTTCATCAGACCATAACACATTTTCCCACGTCCTTTTGGGAGACTTGATGTTTGTTTTTGCAAACTTCAGCCGAGCTTGGATGTTTTTCTTTGTAAGAAGTCTTGCCACCCCACCCCATAGCCCATTCATATGAAGAATACAGGAGATTGTTGTTACATGTAGCACACAGACAGGGCTTGCCAGAAAATCCTGCACTCCTTTAATGTTGCTATAGGCCTCTTGGAAGCCTCCCTGACTAGTTTTCTTCTCGTCTTTTCATAGATTTTGGAGGGGATGTCCAGTTCATGATAATGTCTCTGTTGTACCATATTTTCTTTACATTATGAAGACTGTCTTCACTGTGTTCCATGGTATAGCTAATGCTTTGGAAATTATTTTGTACCCTTCTCCTGACTTTTTCAACAATGAGATCCCTCTGATGCTTTGGATGCTCTCTGCAGACCATGGCCCTGAGATGCAACTAAGAAAATATCTTAATTATTATAGTGTCTTAATTATAATGTCTTAATTATTTGTATTTAATCAGAGTCACTTTAAATAATGGCAGGTGTGTAATGACATCCATTTAACCGGAGTTTGAATGTGATTTGTTACTTCTGAACACCGGTATTGCCACCAGGTTATTGTAAGGTTTTTATTTTTCATTTTGTCCTCTCAATGATTTCAATTTGTTTTTCAATTGAGTTGTTTACATTATAGGTCTGATGATTTATCTTTGTCTCATTCTTTTACATCACAAAAACCTGGCATTTTAACAGGGGTGTATAGAGTGTTTATATCCACTGTACACTGCTCAAAATAATTTAGTCTGTAAATTTCACAGTATAACACCAAGTCAATTTAACTTCGGGGATATCAGTCTGTCCAGTTAGGATGCATAAGCTACTGAATTAATGTCACATGTTTTGGTGCAAATGAAAGTGACAACAGGTGCACTGGAGAGGTAACAGCAAGACAACCCCCCAAAATGGCCACACACAATTGCTCTCTCCTTATCCTTTCTGAATGATTCTTCTCTAGATTGGCGTTCTTTAGATTGTCATTGTTACTACTGGTTCAGTAGCATGAGGTGGTACCAACAGCCCATTCAGGTTGCACAGATAGTCAAGCTCCTCCAGGATGGCACATCCATACATGCCATTGCTAGAAGGTTTGCTGTGTCTCCCACTACAGCCTCAAGAGCTTGTAGGAGATGCCAGGAGACGGGCTGTTACATGAGGAGAGCTGGACAGGGCGTAGAAGGGCAACAACCCAGCAGCAGGACCGGTATCTGCTCCTTTGTGCAAGGAGGAACAGGAGGAGCACTGCTATAGACATACAAAAGGACCGCAAGCAGCCTACTGGTGTGTATGTTTCTGACAAAATTGTCAGAAACACACTATGAGAGTGGAATGAGTACTCAACATCCTCTCCTCACAGCCCAGCACCGTGCAGCTCGATTGGCATTCACCAGAAAACACCAGAATTGGCAGGTCTGCCATTGGCTCCTCGTTCTCTTCCCAGATGAGAGCAAGTTCACATTGATCACGTGACAGACAGGAAAGACGGGAAATGCTCTGGTGAACATTATGCTGCCGGCAACAACATCCAGCATGACCTGTTTGGTGATGTGGCTGTGATGGTCTGGGGAGGTATATCCTTGGAGGGTCACACAGATAGCTTATGGTACCCTGCCTGTTGCTAGTGTTAAGGATTAATTTATTACCATATCCTGATTTATCCATTATTCTGCTAATTCACTGTAATAAATGGACTGTTTAGACTAGGCCTATATTTTGCTTTAGGCTGTTCATGGTTGCCACATATAGAAGGAGACTTAGGTCAGCATGCCCTGTTCCTAGATTTTGTTATGGCCTGTACAGATGGTCCTGTATAGATGGCTCCAAGGTGAAGTTGTCTGTGTCTCCTCTGTTTCTCCCATTCGGTATGGCACAGAGACCAGGGGTAGCTCAGGTTAGGAGGTCTGTTAACTATGACCTAGAACTTTGGTTGCCATGACAATGTAGAGTTCTATCTTGTTTTACGATTGGTATGACGCCTTGTTTTGTATGTATGTTGTAGCATAAGAGATAATATTTGCAGGAGCTGACCAGGGGGGTATAAAAGGGAGAAAGCCATAATGAAATGCGAAGCAGTCTGTCATGGCATTCCCCTGTTCATCTTTTGTAATGTTGGGATGGCTGTTCCCGTGGATCCACATAATTAACCTTGAAATAATCAACTGTTATACGAACGACTGAGAAGTTCTTTATTTGAATAAATTGCGAAGATTTTACTTCCATAATTTGGCACCCCTGATGGGACCTCAACATCTTCACGACGACGGTGTTTTCTTTTCAACTCTTTTCAGCTGACTGAACTGTGCACATCATAAATAGGTAAGCGTAACATACTTGACAAATTCGCAATAGTTCATATCAGTCTGTTTTGAGGATTGAATTGTTTGCACCGGAGCCGGGAGTGACGAAGTCTGATTTATTACATGTGAAATAACAGTTGATTATTGATGGTATATGTTGTTTTTGTTGTTTCGTTGTCAATGTTGTATGATACTAGGAAATATTTTGATTCCCTTGAAGTAGGGTTTTATCGGGGTCCCGTCCCCCCGCATTTTTTTTGTGGGCCGTCCTGTGGGAAGGGCAAAGGGCCATATTGAAGCCACTTTGCGGATGATACGAGTCGGGAACGGATCAGTTTTTCACAAAGTTTTTTTTTTTTTTTGCCAGTACAGTCTTTGTCACCAGCTCTCCTATCTAGGATACATAGGGCACACTTACACTACACAGACGAGATACAAATGGATGCTGGTTCTGTAAATTACCTAACCGGGGAATCCTATGACTAAATCTGGATCCCTCCTTGAATTTGGGATCCCAACAAGCACAGTGGCCTTTAAGGGGAAGTCTCATTTGTGTGCCCCGAAGGGAAGTTCATATGTTGAAACAGCGTATAACGTTTCTTTTGGGTATTGGAGGCAATAAACCTATTTGACTATTAATTGAAGATTAATAGGGCGGTTTGGGGTTGCTTTTCAATTCCAATAGGATAACTCAGTGCAAGACTCACTTTTAGGTTGAGAATCAACTGACCACTGTTAAATGTCTTGTCTGTGTGTATGTACGTTTAAATGTTATATGGTTTGTGTTATGTCCAAGTGCTGCAAACTGCCTACTTAACAAAACTAATATTAACTGCAATCAACTTCTGATAGTGCTGTTTGTTTTGTTTATCATGTATGTCTGGTCAGTAATTCTCCCATTACCTGAAAGTTTATGACTTAAAATAATTTGAAGTAAGTAGGTGTTTCACGCTACTTTCATGATGACATTTGCAGAACGGTTACTCCCGATTTAAACTTGACGGTTTTAGAAAAAATTTGCATTCATAAGGACAATTGTTGTTCCCAATTTTGGTTAAAATATCCTCTACTAGTCTATAAGGAAAAGTGTTGACAATTATATGAACAAGCATGGCAATGGTGTGCTACATCCCAACCCTCACGGAAAATAAATATATTTTTGAATGACATTTTCTTAAATTCCTAGTTATTTGGCAATTTTTTTATTTTATTCTTAGTGTTTCCCCAATATGTTAAATTTTTTTAGTGTGTATTTGTTTTCCGTGTTGGGAGGTGGTGGCTTTATCTAGATCTAGATCCCTCTCTCCGTTAATTTGTCGATGTGCTTTATTTAAATGCTTCTACAATACAATTCTGGTTTATGAATATAGGTTTAACCTAATTAGGGATATACAGATTCTCTTGTTTAAAATCATTCTCTTTGTTAAAATGTTAAATATCCTCTCATATGTTCTACCTCTCTATATGCAATCCTATGTTATTACATCTCAGATGAATTAACAGCATCTGTAGTATCCACACAGACCTCCTGATATGATAAACACCCACATCTGCACTGACATACCACATACAAAAGAGGCTAATAACATCGAGGACAAAGTTTTAATTGGAAGATCCTATGTTTGACAAGTTTGTCCCAACCTGTTTTCACCAGGAGACATGGACCAATGTGCCAGACTAGTTATGATTAAGGGAGAGAGGTTAGCTGGTTTCCTGGCCCAACAAAAGTGACAAAGTATTGTTAGAATGAACAGCCCAAATAGTTAGTCTTAAGAAGCAGTATGAGGTTATTTCTGTGGTGAGGTCCTTATCAATTCAGTATTGGAGACACTACTTAGATTGTGAATTTTCCTATTTTAACCGTTTGTGTTGCCACAATCAATCCATGCATTTGGTTTAACTCTCTCAAAGCAAAGACAGCCGTCCTTATAGGTTTATGTGTACATTGTTGCCATGGTGATAATCTTCCCATGACCCTAGTATTACATAAAAAATTCAACATCCTCATGAATGCTGTTAGGTTAAACCCCTGTATTTTTTTCATGGTAAACGCAAAGTTCTGTGTGTAGTAACAATATCTGTCTCCCCTCAGTGTCGAGAGAGTGGTGTCCAAGGACATAAGTTGAATAGGGTAAGAGAAAGGGGGAGAGGGACTTTGTTAGCTGATAAATGGAATAGAACGTAGACTTACAGTTCTATGGTAAAATTAAGCATTAGTGAGGAACCTATTTGGGTGACCCATCCTTATTGGCTGTTTGTATTAGGAGTATAAAGCAAGTCAGGAAGGATCCAAATAGAATTAATCATGTAACCTCTTCACCTACTCTCCTTTCTTTATGACCCATGCTTGTTCAGCCCCAATCTCCTTCTTTTCATCTGTTTTGGCCTCTGTATAGTTTTTTTAGAGAGCGTATTTTATTTACACATTCGGGTGTCTGTTTTAGACAGAGCGCTGGGAGGGACTAACGAAGCTCATAACAGTAAACACTTTGTCAGCTCTTTGAGGTGAGCAAGGAGGAGCAGATAGCGGAGTCGGTGTTTCTGTTTTCTTTAATGTGAGCTTGACAATGCTCATGATAGTGAGACAATAACACACAAAGATAAAGGGAGCAGAGGGAACATATATACTGGGGGAAATGACTTAATGATGATCAGGTGCGCTGGACGATACAACAGGTGCAATGAGTTAATGGGCAGGGCAATGGTGTCAGAAGGCCGGTGACGTTGAATGCCGAAGCCCGCCTCCTGCAGGGGGAGGATGGGCAGTAGATGGCGTATTCGTCACACACTTAGACTTGTATCAGTAAGAGCAGGGGGAGCCAGAATTCAGGCATATTAACCTTTTTATTTTTGTCATTATGAAGTACATTTTGTTTCTGTCTTAGTACACTGTTGGAGTAAATGTTGCCTTCGAGACTGCTAGTATGAGGCGAAGACAAATTCACAAGTTTTTTCCTAGTTCTTAATTCCTAGTTGTTACAAACTGGGCCAGGCTAAATCTCTGTTTGAAAAAATAAAATAAAAATGTGTGGTGGAAGACATGCAATTAAGAAATGACAGATATACGATTGGGGTTTGATATTGGGGTTTAAGGGAGTTAGTTAAATACACACACCCCAAGTTAAGATTCTAACTTTGTGTTGTGCGAGATTCCATCTTTGTTTCCCACAAATTAGGAGTCCTGAATCCTGAATCACTGATAGACCTGACAGACCTTGTCCAAAGACACCTGTGGCCCAGATCATTCCGGGGGCCAAACCAAGCCGGACCTATGAGATTCACTTGGGCTCAGTAAGAGTGGTGAGCCAGCCAGAACACTGACGGTTTCCGCTTCACCAAAACCAAGGAGAGGTGGGGGACAGACTGTCATTTACAACAGACAATCCAAGTCTGGACCATTACTAGCAGCCCTCACAGCCTGAGGAGCTGTGCTGTATGAAGGTGAGGTAACCATATGGACTGACACACAGGAAAAAGGACACTTGACTTTGGGACTTTGGGGTCACAGGGAGGTACAGTACAGACAGCCTAGAATGGCTGACAACATCAAACCACAAGGCATGAAACAGTAGTATCAGTATTTAAACCCCTGCAGTTTTTTCACATGTAACAACTAGGATGGTTGGAGGAATGGAGAGGACCAAGCAACACAACGTGCTGTCAACATCCATGACTATACCAGTCAGCAACCATTCACCAGGACATGGGGAGATCAGAGAGCAGAGGGGAGTTGTATTTTCAGTTACTTTATTTTTTCTTGTTTTATCATTTCATTTCAGGTTTGGGTCTTAGCAATAATCCAGCAGAGCCTTATTGGTTATTTTTGTTAATTGTTACTATACTTCAAGGACACTTGGGGTTTTATTTCAGCTAATTTGAAATGTCTGTGAAACAGACAGTCTTTACTCACTTCTCGATTTAGAACTTACTGACCAGTGAACAATATCTTTGGAACAGATTTAAACAACTTAATTAGACGAACCACCAAATTCACTACACTATTTATTTATTTCCATATTCTGATTTCAATCCATGATTCATAGTTGTTTTAAGTTGGGGTTATCTTTTCACAAGACTGAAACATTTTTGTTTCTGACATTTAAGTAATAATCCCGCCATCTCTTTAATTGTTCAGTGTAATTTTTAGTATTGTTGCTTTGCTGGGGCCCAGGAGAATAGTTTAACTGATGCAGTGTTCTGTCTTGTCCTTTTCTCCTATTAAGACGGTGTGGCTGACCTCTAGCTCAATACATGGAGACGAATTGGGAACAATCATGTGAAGTGAAACCTCCTGCAACTTTTCCCTTTGGCACCTTTGGGTTCCAGAAACAGATTTCTGGCATAACATTTTTGTTTGGGAAAGGCGGATGGCCTGACCACCACCTTGTTATGTCTGGAACACATCTCCAATCCAACGGTGAGATAGTAAAAAACACAA
>JACXGJ010005351.1:0-39533 GCA_016801105.1 Esox niger
GAAGCACTGACTCCAGCTGCAGTCCACTCTTTGTGAATCTCCCCCACATTTTTTAACAGGTTTTGTTTTACAATCCTCTCCAGGGTGCGGTCATCCCTATTGCTTGTACACTTTTTTCAACCACATCTTTTCCTTCAATTTCGCCTCTATTAATGTGCTTGGACACAGAGCTCTGTGAACAGCCGGCCTCTTTAGCAATGATCTTTTGTGTCTTGCCCTCCTTGTGCAAGGTGTCAATGGTCGTCTTTAGGACCGCTGTCAGCAGACTTCCCCATGATTGTATAGCCTACAGAACTAGACTGAGAGGCCATTTAAAGGCCTTTGCAGGGGTTTTGAGTTAATTAGCTGGTTAGAGTGTGGCACCAGGTGTCTTCAATATTGAGCCTTTTCACAATATTCAAATTTTCTGAGATACAGATTTTGGGGTTTTCATTAGTTATGGAACAATCACTTGAAATATATCAGTTTGTGTGGAATGACTGTATACATTATGCAAGTTTCACTTTTTGAATGGAATTACTGAAATAAATCAACTTTTTGATGATATTCTATGAGCAGCACCTGTATTCCTCATCAATAAATGTTTTTTTTATGTTTAGCAAAGCACTACTCAACTTTGTAGCTTCTCTATGTATCTAGATTTTTTAAAACCCATTATTTTCTTACCACATTATTTTCTTACAAAGCCCTGCTAATTTCATCAGCCTTTTCTAACTCATGTGGGATGTTTTTCTAATGTGTCCTTTTAAAATGATGCTGTATGAAGCCGAACAGCATGGCCTTAGTAAAACAAATCTGTATTTTTTGGTACAAGTAGCAATAAATAAGCTGACATTTCTTTTCTAGTCTGATGCCATTTTGGCACTGAACTTAATAAAATAATTAAATAAGGTCTGCCAGCTGCTAGCAGTGTATAAGCTTGACAGCCCAGTTTAGTTTCAAATTTAGTAGAGAATTTTGAATTTAGCAGGGAAGGAAGAGACAGGTTGAGTGGAACAAATTTCTCAACATCATAAAAATGCATCTAAATCAAGCCCGAAATTTTGTGGGAACTACGGGTGTTGGACAATATAACGGAAACACCACATGGAAAAGGACAGCTGCTTTGAAGTAACCAAATCACAATTACAAACGCAGCTGCAGCGGTCACATTATGTTGATTGCCAATCAGCAGTACATATGTGTCAGCTATAAAAAAGGTCTGACAATTAGGTCTGAAAAATAGCACTTTGATATGAGTTTTTAAAGCATGGTTCAGGACCTTTTGTTTGTAATCACAAAAAACCTAAACAAAGCAGAGAGCTATTTTGTGACATGTTGAGGTCCTGCGAATTCAAAATGTGAAGTTTCTAGTTCATCAGCGCCTCTCCTCCGCCAGGTGAGGTTGGGCCGCACAGAGATTCATCACCGGAATGTTCCAGACCGAAGGGAGTGCTCAAGGTGAACATGGGGATGGTCTAGGACATTCCAGGTGGAGCTGGGAGTGCAAGGCCTAATACACGATTTGTGGATTCTGGCTGCCACCTCATCTGATTGTTCATGTCCTTGTCCACCTGTCATGCAGCTGACTTGGATTTTATTCATAGACTCTGCCAGAAGTGGACTGGCCACCCCTCAGAGTCTGGTTCCTCTGTGGGTTTCTTCTTAAGTTCCGATTTCCTAGGGAGTTCTTCCTAGCCACTGTGCATCAAGTCAGTTGCTAGATCTTTGGGGTTTCAGGGTGGGTATCTTTAAAAGTACTGATGTAAAAAGGGCTTTAGAAAATAAATATAATTGATTGATAGTTGGTCAGCAGGTTGGAGTCCGATTTTGTTTATACCTTTTTGTTTGTGTTTAATAAAATCTTTCGGACACCTTTTGTCTGCCCCGTCTCCAGTGTTGTACATCCCCCCACTGCAACAATGAAATATATATTGTCATTAAAGCTACTGTGTTGCTATCAGAAGAAATGGTAACCATTTCACCAATCAGCCCTAACATTATGACCACCTGCTCAATGTTGTGTGTGTCCCCCTTTTGACTCCCAAACAGCCCTGACCCATCAAGGCATGGACTCCCCATCTCATTGGTGATGACAGGATGTAACTTGATGATGTCTTTTGTTGTTTAAGCTTGTTACTCTTGCAAAGCAGCATGGGTTTTGGCAAGGACTATGGACACTATTTCAACCGTAACTACTTCTCCGCATGTCTAATCAAGTAAGGAGTTCAATGAAGACAGACGGTTCCTTCAAAGAACCTTTATAGCCAAAAACACCACGTGGTTTAGCACTCTCTCGCTATCACTTTACAAAAAGCCTTGCAATAATGAAACCATGTTTGCTTGTCACTATTATGGACTTTTGACTTCATGAGGTGTTTTATTGCATACCATTTCATCTAAAAACTCAAATGATTCATTATAATATATAGCTGAACCAAGGCTAGAAAACTTGAGAGAATAGAACTAAAAGGTTGCAATCTGGAGTACACTGGAGAAATAACTGTATGTTTACCAGTGTGCTTTCATGGTAATCTTTCAGTTTTATGTTGTAAATGCCAGTTGCTCTCCTGTTTTATTGGGTATTACTTTTGTTTTATGGAGCAATTTCCTCCATACTGCCCAAATGATAGTGGCCTGCCTCCAATACAATACCAGACAGAGGCAGGGAGTGAGATGGAGAGGAGACAAAGAGGACGAAAGAGAGAGGAGTGGCGAGCTGATGAACACACAGCATGAAGGGGTGATTATGGAGTGCTAACCTAATGATTGGCGATGAGAAGCTGTTCCTGCCACTAGAACAGATTCATTTCTCTGTCACTATGGCTTAATGGCTCATTTTAAGTAAGATGAAATCTAGTCACCAGGGAACACCTTCCTAGAGGACTGAAGGTAGCTTTCCTAGCCGGCTCACTTTTATCTCTAATCCTTATAACAATATCCTCTAGCATATGGAAGCAGAAAAACATTTATATACATAATGGATAGTGCACTGTGGCAGAGATGGGCAATATTATTCTGTATTTGAAATATGTATTTAAATACCTTTTTGTCTTTTACTTCTCTGGTCTGAAAAGACAACATGTTTAATAGAAGATTAGATGAAATCTATGACCCCAACCTTTGTTTTGAGGAGAGATAGGTCAATACCTAAAAGGTTACTTGAAGGTGAAATCTGTTGCGTGACCTTTGAGCAAAGTAACCCTTATTCATCTCTGTAGTTGTCTCAGGGGGTTTGTAAGCATAAATATTTTATTTTTAAACACCAACAATTTTTTTTGTTTTTTAAATATGACAAATATAACCCCCCCCCCAATTCTACATCATTACATTGCATGCAGTCTCACAAGCTGGCACAACTGTATGATAATGAAACATTAAGGGATGCAAAACAGTGCTGTATCATCAAAACATTCACAGGTAAACAGTTTTGTTGGCCCCAACGCGATAGCAAGAGCTTAGCCTAGAGTGCTGTACTAAAGAGAGGGTTGTATGTTAGATCAAGAGTTGCTGCCATGCAGACTGGCTAAGGTCTGTGTCATTTAACTTGCAAAAAACCTTAGGCTAACTGGAATTAAACTAGGAGCTGAAATAACAGGGTATAGATGCATTTATTTGAGCTTTTTTGTAGAATTTAATTGAATATATCCATGATTGTAATAAAATGTTGATGCATGTTTTTTGCATTTCCAACAGGTTTTGTCTCATCTGACCAGTGAGCATGGTTCAGTCATTGTTGCCTACAGTGAGGGAAGATTGTAAATTGATAGTGAAAATAATCTTACAAGTTCAGACAGGCACACTGCTAGCCTTAAATTGCCTGTAAAGCCAACATAAAATCATTGTTGTATTCAAAAGATACTGTACATTAGTTAGGTATCATTTTAATTACCGAGCAAGATATGAACCCCAATAATGGACACCGATAATAGGATAATGCAGACACTTTTCAGTGTACTTGCCTCTCAAGGCCAGTTCATTGACTCCTCAGGACAAATCATGTTTATCTGACATTTAAAAATCACCAATAGGATGAAAAGCTAGATACCAGGGAAATTAATGTGAGTGGAAAAACATGACAAAAACACCAACACAAAAATGTGGAAATTCTTATGGAGGCGCTGTGATTTTCAGATTGTTAGCAGGCACAAATGTGTCTGTAACAGTAGATACAAAATGGTTTTGAACGTTGCCCAGCATTCAGGAGCCTAACAACCAGTTTCGGTAAAGCCAATACAAAAAAATCGAAATGTGTCTATTATTTAAAGATGTATACTTTGTGAATCTTATGGTCTCTGTCTCAAACAAGGTTAATGTTGTTGGTTCCTAAACTTACTGCAGGTCTGTTTGTCAAAGTGCATAGATTTCCATTCTGGGAGAGTGACGTAGAGCTGCAGAGGGGCTTACGACACAACGCCATTCAGCTTCTCCCACTGAAGTGTTTGATAAGACTTGGGGGAATTACTCAATCTTTTTTGTCACTGCAAACAATGAAACAAGTGAAGCCCAATAGATTATGATAAATGGCATAGATCATTTTCAGGGATACTAGAACTGAGTCTCGGATTCATTATAGCTAGTGATGTTTGACTGCTTAGTAAAATGACACATAATAATGCAGGTTTTTCAAAAAACAAGGAAAATGCTGAATGCCATTTGCTCAAGTCTTGGCAGTTGGATTTTATATTTGGATTATTTGCCTTCTAATATTTTTCCTTTTAACATTTACTGAGTAATTGGTCATTCTGGAAGAACTCATCTACAAAAACAAACTGGTATTGGAAAAACATTGGGGTGGAATACAATATCCATCATGGTTAACAGATTTTGGGTATTATTGAACCTTTGTGGATAAATTAAGGTGACTATTCGGCATGTCAACAGCATGTGAATGTATCTATTCTCATAAGAAAAACTGTCAGAGGCTAAGACATCTACTGCCTTTAAAGGCCAAATTCAGCAGCCCTGAGCATTCTAGAAGATGTTAAACATAACATGGCAATTCTTCTAATTGCTCTAAAATAATGGACCAACACTCTGAGACATCAATTCCCCCAAACCTAGATCTGAATAGACTTAGGGCTCAATTCAAATGTACTATTTTAAGTTTATGTACTTTCTTTTTAGACATTTTGGTCATTTAGCAGATGCCTTTATCCACAGGAACTTAGAGGAGTAATTGGGTTTAGTGCCTCAAGGGTGAACCAGCAACCTTTCCGTTATTGGCCAAATGCTTATCACTAAGATATTTATCAAATGACATCAAACTGGTCTAGGGAACTGTGTCCTGTGTAGTCCTTCAGTTCAGTGTCAGGGATGGAGTTAGGGAGTGAGTTTCCGAAGACCATCTTTTTGTATTCTTAAAATACTTTATGCCTATAGTGATCGTTGGGTTCATTTTACAGCAGCCTTTTCATTCACTGCACTCTTGGACTGGAGCATATTTAGTGCATAAAGTGCTGGGTAGACATTTATTAATGATTCAGGATGGTACAGTGAATCAGTAAAATTGCAGGTTATGTTTTTTTCCTGGACTGTGAATCTCTGACTTCTCCAAAAACTCACCCTACTTGATGCTCTATATGGCAAGTTTAGGGAGTTTGTTTTGTTGTGTTTGGTAAACATCATGTTCAAGTGTATTGATGTGGATTACTACACTTGTTGAAAAGTGAAAGGAATGGGACTAGATGTATATAATTATGATTCTTTCGGTGAATACAATTTTCAAATGTGAAAAATTTGCCCCATGGACCTGAAAGAAGGTTAAATTGCACTCTGCCTTCATGAATTGTTGATATCCTGTGCTGTAAGTTAGCTAAAATGTTAATGACAGCTGATTGGCAAGACTAAAGGATCAGTAATCTCTTTATGCTGTTTGTCAATTAACTTATTTTAATAGTTCACAGCAGTTGAGAAAGCAAGACTGAATTTTATAAAGTATGCAATGATCCTAAAAAATAAACCTACAAAACATCTGTTCTTTAGATTTCTATCCACTGACAAGATGTGGTATTTGGAATTGCAAAGGCCTAAAAACCTTTCCAGTCTTATGATCTACTCATTAGTATGATGAAAACACCTCTACACTGGTAACTGCAGTAATTCCATCATACACATATTATGTTAGAACTTTATAGTCTTTCTACATTATTTATTGCCTCTATACTGCCCGCGTAGCTACAGTGTCAAGAATTCACTCACTCATTACCAGAAAGCTGCGCACTTTCAAGCCTTGAAGCGGCACTGATGCTTAGATCCCAAAAGACATGTAGCGCAATATATGATGCATTATTAACAAGTATTGATCTCTTTTATTTAAACAATCATATGATGGAAGTAGGACAGAAATAGCTGCCGCTGATCATATGGAAGCATGAAAGCCTTGCCTTGATTCGCTAGCTTGGAGTCCTCTCCTCTGTGACTCTGTTTGAAGTGTTGAGTTTTCGGGAGTACATCCGTTGATCAAAGGCAGAGCAAAGCCACTGAGATGGAAGGTATCGGTGGATGAATGGAGAAATTCCTATGAAGGGATTATTCTAAGGTCCTACAGTATGAAAGGGCCAGATGGGAAGATATGGGGACGTGCTCCCCTATGTTACTGTTGTTGTCACCGCCAAGGCTATTTAAGAGATTCCTTGATTTCTACAATATTGTCTAATTTACACCAAATAGCAAGTTGTGGGTCTGAAATGTAAATTCTTGATTTGTAAAACAAATATTACATATAGCTGGTTACTGAATTTTATGTGGGGAACCATCTGGCATGCAGTGCTTCTGAGTAATTGCAATGGGGGAAAGGAAAGAGGAGACATGTAGCATGTAGCGTTCAAGAATTTAGAATATATGAAAAGTGCTATTCTGTAGATGCTCAATGAATATTTACGGTATTGTTATAAATATTTTGTTCAACAACTTAGGGTTTATTTCTGTCATGTAAAACAAGGCAGTATATCACTCAAGTGTGATCTGATCTCAAGGTGGGAGGTTTCTGTCATACAAATGTCTCACAATGAAAAAATAATTTATATTTTTCATAATAAAATTAAACCTGATTAAGGCCTAAAACAATCCCTAAAATGTGCATAAATCATATTTAGGTCCTGTGGATTTACACCAAATCTGAAAAGTTAGTGTGAAGTTTCAAACCATCAGAACACAGCAGATACACATATGTAGTGTCGTTGCTGGAAGATTCGGGTGTTGGCTAACTTTATTTACAACATCCTTTAACAAAATGATAGTGGACACTCACTGTTAGTTCTATTGGCAGTA
Source organism: Esox niger (assembly GCA_016801105.1). Classification (NCBI taxonomy): domain Eukaryota; kingdom Metazoa; phylum Chordata; class Actinopteri; order Esociformes; family Esocidae; genus Esox; species Esox niger. The sequence goes on from JACXGJ010005351.1 coordinate 7,252, forward strand.
GGAATGAGAAGAAGACAGGTAAAGTGGAGACAGAAAGATGATGGTTGGAGACACCTACTGGACCCGTACTTAGGCAGGGAGCTTTACATGTGCATAGAACCCGGTGTTATACCACGGGACCTCAGCTCTGGACCTCAGCACACATTCTGATTGAAATAACTAACAAGCTAAATACATCTTCATGCGTAAACTGTCTACTGCTGAATCTATCGTGGACAACTGTCAGCCACTGCCAACAGTAGGAAAACAACACACTAGGTTGGACTTGTTAGAAGCTGCTAGCTAATAAGCCTGTGTCTTACTGCTTCCTATCCAAAAGGCAGATAAAGGTTATCTCTCTGAATTCAGTTTTGCCAATCTGGCACACTGCAGTGGGCTCCTTGTGTAAAAAACCCGCTATGGTTGTCATAAGCATAAAAGATGTCTGATTTTGGACAGATAAAACATGATGAACAGATAAAAATGTCAGGTGTTTGTGCTTGCACACAGATACTTTTTGGCACATAATGTTTCCCTAAATTGATGCACAGTCATTCAGTAGCAAAAACAGGTCATGCACAGCACTACTGTAGAGCGAGATAAACTTTAAACAAAATACCTGTCTATCATGGTGTCACCCTGACATAGTTTTTTTTATTATTGTTAAGACATTCAATATGTGATCTAAAAAAATTTACTCTCAGCAGACTCTAGGCCAAGATCTGAAAATAGACAGGATTCTACCATAAGTTTTTAGGAACAGAGAACTGTCAAGGTATTGTTTTTTGTAAAATAGACCATTTCTCTCTCAATATTACGGCATCCTTTACAACCAATTTGAAAAGCATGTTGGCATTGACATTTTATCAAAATCATGAGAATTTTAAATGTGAAACATATTGTAGCTGTCAGATTTTGGCCATATCACCCCACCCTAGTGTATGTTGCTCTCTATACAAGCACCCAAGAATATAGAATATAGACTGCATCTTCCCCAAGGCCACACTTACCCAAGTACACACACATTTGTTATGAGATTTTGTACCACTGCCTACCTTAAAGTCTTCATAGAGAGAACTGTTGAACTACATAGTATTGATCCAGATCTATGGAAAATTATTTATAAATTATTTATTTGGCTGTTTCTCAATTTTTCTTTCTCTCATTCAGTCTGGTGGTTAAAGTTAAATATCTCTCTCGTGTCTGTACGTAGGCTGTATTAAAAATGTATTTGTCTATATGAAATTATAGTATTAATTCATTTCTTTTTGTGAATCTATTCAGTCTCAGTAATTACATTTAGCATGTGTCTTTATAGAAGCCCACATTCTCACATCGCTTGCATAGATTTACTAGCGCACACCCATGCTGCCCCTCTAACTTATTGTGTCAGGATACCACATATTTAAGGTTCAGACCCTCTTCCAAAGCAACATGCTTAATAGACCCAAAAATGGTGTATAAGGAATTACCAATGTACATGAGGCTCTGGAAAGTATTCACCCCTCTTTATATATTTCTTCATTATATTGGATTATTGCATATTGTTTGTAATTTAGATTTTATTTTGCGCTTCACTTTTGATCAGTGGCAAAAACTCTTAATGAATCAATTTCACAATAATATTAAAAGTCTACATCGGGTGAATGTACCCCAAAATATTGGCTCTAGGGCAAGTTGTGGCACTTTTGCCCCATGAGGTGCTCCCACCTCCCACCCAACAACCCCTCCGGTACAGGAATGGAAGATGGCTGGCCTGTGGAAGGAGGATTCACAGCGGAGGTGGGGACAGAACTTGAGGCAGTGCCGTCGTCACACACCTGCCTCTCGTGAGGCATTACTCAGGAGTCACACAAGAAAGATGGGGGAAGAACTAACGTCTTTCAGGTTTTTATGTTTGTGTTTCTTTTACGGACTGTTGAGCTCCACCGCTCCTATAACCCACAGGACGAGAGACACTCCTCTGCCCGAGTTGTTTAGTTGTTTGTTTTTTCCTTTGTTTTTTGTATTTGTTGCCAGTTATTTCCCCTTAGTGTTGGTAGGTTTCTGTTTGGTTTTCTGTGTGCACAATAAACCCAACCACCTGCCCTCTGTGTCCCTGTTCTGCCCGTTACAGTTTTATTCCTAGTAAATCGTTTTGTTGCTTAATAAATTTCTACTAAGAATAACAAATAATTAAATGAATAACAATACTTCAACAACATTATATATGGCTAACTCAAAATTATGCAAGCACACACGTAAATGAATAAAATAGCAGCCATGACTGCCACAGGCCGGTTTTCATCAACTTTCAACAATTTTAAAAACCTTTTCTCTATGACAGCCGATGTGACTTTGAGAGGGACAGAGATCCTGAGGGATACCCACGTATTACGATAGATTTCCTTCTAATTCTTCTACTGAAGAAAACTGAGGAGCTCAAGATTGGTCTTGTTGGTAGTTGGCAAAATTCTTCAGTTCCACACTACAGCATAGTGTGCCACAAAGCATGTCAGATCATCGACATTAGAGAAGCTTGGGAAGTTGACCAGCACTCCAAACTTGTCACTTACATCCCCTAAGTCGTGGTTCCCAATGAGGGGTGCTGGGACCCCATGGGGGTTCACTTGGTTATCCACAGGGGCTACTTGTGAAGGACTATGAGACCACAGAGTGTTTACTTCAGGTGTATTCCAGGCAGTGCAGAAATCTGTGCCGTAAAATGGTTGGGAATCACTCAAGGTCTTGAACCTCTCTTCAAGTGATGCGAGGGCAACATCCATCACTACACTGATGAATCTAGTCTCCTTTTCTTCAATGCTACACGGACTGTCTCGTGGGCAGCCTCATGAAACTGCCTCCAGGACAGACACATTTATCTCTTCACACTTGTGCCGCAGCAAAGCCAACATACCTGTAGCTGGTTAGAAAGGCAATTGTGAGGAAGCAGCTCAATTGTTACATCTAACTTCATTGTAACAGATTGCAGGAGTTTGTTCACCTGTTGGACACTGGTTAGGATGTCACCCCAACCCATGTGCAGATCTAACTTCCTCTGCCAAAGACTGAGCTCAAAATTTGAAAAAAGTACCTGTATGTGTACACTTTGTCATAGCAGTAGCAAACACAGTACATAAAAAGAGCTACTGCAGTGGCTGATCCATTCATGATGCCATGGTCTGTAAATTGCACTTGTAATTATCTTGCAGGGCAATGCTGGCTGCTGAGTAGCTGTCAAATGTCCATGCAGATATTTGACTCATAGCCCATCTTTGAGTATGATCATTCAGGCACTGTATAGGCAACTGCTCAACTTGCAAGGAAGGGTGATCATTTATCCAGACTGCACCCAAGGCGACCACCTTATTTGCCCATGCCAGCTGCTGGCCCTGACTGGTGCACATAATGTAACTGAACCTTGCATTATTAACTTGGTGGTTCCAACCCTGAATGCTGACTGACTGAAAGCCATGTATGAGACTGTGCACCAGATTTACATGACATCTCTTCTATTTGCCATTATACCATGGTTAAGTGCCAGACACTCTGCAATGTGGCACACATGAAAACAGGTCGTTAATCTCTACTCCACCCTCTGGTCCCAAGTATGGTTTTAAAATTAATAGGTCTCATTCATAAACACTATTTATTTGTCTCTGGACATAGAACTACATAACACATTCAAAAACCAAACAGATGTTTTCCTTTACTTCCTTACAACACATATTTTTCTTTAATTCGTGAATGACATTGATACAATAACTATCAGTACAGGTGCCGATAACTGACTTTTTTGTCAAGTGGAAAAATGAGAGAATCGTGGGAACCCCTCCTCTTTTACTACCGAAGGGGTTTTGATGTAGCCTATAATACCCCAATAAGCAATGCTTACTTTGTAGATACACCAGAAATAGTCACAATATAACTGTAAACAGTTTTATTTTCGGCTATAACATAGATACTGAAGGTTTTATTTGAAAACTGAAAAAATGAGGGAATTTTTGGAAACCAGTCCTTTTCCGTTGCACAAGGCAGTGTGATCAAGAGTACAAAATAAATCATACACAGTTGCATACTATGAAAAAGTGAGCATCTAGCCAATTTTGGAATACTGTTTTCAATGCCCTGTTTCGAGACATACACATTTTCCTCTGACATGCTATACAGTATGCATACAGTGTGCCAACTTAGATTAAGCCTTAGTCTCAATATCGGGAAAACAATGCAATTCATCCATTCAGAACGGCACTCAGATGTAACACGTTTTTCGAAATAAAATGCCACTGCTTGCCAACATCCTTGCTCATATTATTTGGAAAACGTTTGCACTGTCCTGCAACTGCCCACTGGCAATGGACATGTGTTCTAGTGTCCTGATGTGCTTCACTTGATTTATGTTTTCAAAGCTCAGAGGCAAAAAAATTCTATCTGTACATTGGCACACCACGGAACAAGGAGGGATTTTACCATTTCTTTTGCCATCTCTAATCGATGGCAAAAGAGTAATGGGATTGCTGAATCCTTTTGTAATATGTTGCAAGGCTAGAAATATTGCTGTAACTTAACTGATGGCAGTAAGAATTAAATAGTCAGGGGAAATGTGTTTCTGTTTTGACACATTATGGTAGATAATGTTCACTCCAATTTCAACAGATTTTCACTGAACATTATAATAAATCTGAAGTCTACTTGCACTTATTGCGCTGTGAATATTGTAATATAATCAGTCAGTCATTTTTATATAACACAATACCAATGATTTATTTCCATCCCTAATAGCATGTACATCACCAACAGGGGATATATTTCTTTTTTTCCCAAATGGGAGTAAAGAAGTGTAATGATTTGCACCAGCTAGCATCATTTTAATTATAGATTTCCCCACTACATGATCGATCTAAAGAAACCCACAGTAATACAAGTTATACGTTCTTCTGTATTAAATATTTGATATCCATTAAATTTTCATGATTAATGTCCTGGAAATAATCTGTTTCTCTAAGTCCTTTAGTTTTATTGCTAACTAAATTATGGTTTTGATTCTCTTATGCCAAGAGATATAGCCATGTATTGCTCTTAAGGTGTGTCTGCTCTGTGAAATGGAGCAGTATTATATTGATTTTGGGAGAATTTTAGATGGAAAGTATCCCTAAAAGAAATTGATAATGGGTCTATTTCATTGGCTACAGTAGAGGACATACTCGTGGCCAAATGTTACAATGATATCATAACTGTTTAACGTTTACCTTATGATTAAACAATAGTACTCTTGAATGCCTGTTTCTGTAATATTTATTTTACAAATTCACTATTGTTTTTTAATACCTATTAGTAATGTAATTAAAATAACAAAATTCAATGTGTTTTAGAAAGGTATTGTAGAACTGTTGCAGTACATATTATTCTGTTAACCATCCTGCCTTTGATATCCTTTCTACCATTCAGACAGTATAACATTAAAATACCCAACCAATATTATTTGAAATTAAGGCTATAAGGTGAAATTGCATGCATGCACCCTGAGATTGAGTCATTCATGCAGGTCCATAACATACAGTGAACAGAGAAAATCCTAGATCATTTCTCTAGTTCTAATCATTGAAACCAGCATTGTGGCTCATTGCCTTGGTCTCTGAATTCTTATGCATCACACTGCATTGAGACATATGGAGAGATAATGTAGCAGTGAAGGAAGGTCCTGTGTGAGAATATTGAGTTGCCAAGCTCTATTGCTTCTCTAGTGCTAAATCCTAATGATTTGAACTCATGTTCAACAGATTAGATACTTTTATTTCCCACAATGCAGCATGTTGCATATATGCTGCAAAGTTGGAATTCCCCCCTCATCGCACCTGTAAGATCTATGTTTGCTGTCTTATCAGGAAAAGATCATTACACCAATTCATTTCACCAAATGTTAACATTCCGTCATAAAGATCACATATTCAACATAATTTTAGCTATCCCCCTTCTTCAATCAGGTTCAATCAGACTGGGATGGCCATTTCAAGAGGTGGAGTCTGTGGTCAGTGAGACATTCTTCAGATCATTGTTCTGCTTGACTGTAAAACCTACTCCCCCGGTGAATTGGATGATATGTGAGGTTTTGGGTTTTTGCTTTCCATAGGCTTACAGTTGGTCTCAGAGGTTTATCTACCCTGGCAGAAATTGTGACATTTTGGCAATGATTTAGAAAAAAATTACTGATAATGCAAAACAAATGTCTTTTATTAACATTTATTATCACAAAGTTGTTTGGCTCCTTTTTAAAGCATAAACAGAGGTCACCGAAAAGGCCCTGATCAAGTAAGTTTACATACAGTGGGGCAAAAAAGTATTTAGTCAGCCACCAATTGTGCAAGTTCTCCCACTTAAAAAGATGAGCGAGGCCTGTAATTATCATCATAGGCACAATTCAACTATGAGACAAAATGAGAAAAATAAATCCAGAAAATCACATTGTTTAATGAATTTATTGGTAAATGATGGTGGAAAATAAGTATTTGGTCTATGACCAAAGTTCATCTCAATACTTTGTTATATATCCTTTGTTGGCAATGACAGAGGTCAAACATTTTCTGTAAGTCTTCACAAGGTTTTCACACACTGTTGCTGGTATTTTTGCCCATTCCTCCATGCAGATCTCCTCTTGAGCAGTGATGTTTTGGGACTGTCGCTGGGCAACACGGACTTTCAACTCCCTCCAAAGATTTTCTATGGGGTTGAGATCTGGTGACTGGCTAGGCGATCCATGACCTTGAAATGCCTCTTACAAAGCCACCTCTTTGTTGCCCGGGCAGTGTGTTTGGGGTCATTGTAATGCTGAAAGACCCAGCCACATTCATCTGCAATGCCCTTGCTGATGGAAGGAGGTTTTCACTCAAAATCTCACGATACATGGCCCCATTCATTCTTTCCTTTACACGGATCAGTCTTCCTGGTCTCTTTGCAGAAAAACAGCCCCAAAGCATGATGTTTCCACTCCCATGCTTCACAGTAGGAATGGTGTTCTTTGGATGGAACTCATTATTCTTTCTCCTCCAAACACAACGAGTTGAGTCTTTCCCAAAAAGTAATATTTTGGTTTCATCTGACCATATGACATTCTCCCAATCCTTCTCTGGATCATCCAAATGCTCTCTAGCAAACCTCAGATGGGCCTGGACATGTACTGGCTTAAGCAGGGGGACACATCTGGCACTGCAGGATGAGTCCCTGGTGGTGTAGTCTGTTACTGATGGTAGCCTTTGTTACTTTGGTCCCAGCTCTCTGCAGGTCATTCACTTGGTCCCCCCGTGTGGTTCTGGGATTTTTGCTCACCGTTCTTGTGATCATTTTGACCACACGGGGTGAGATCTTGCGTGGAGCCCCGGATCGAGGGAGATTATCAGTGGTCTTGTATGTCTTCCATTTTCTTCTTATAATTGCTACCACAGTTGATTTCTTCACACCAAGCTGCTTACCTATTGCAGATTCAGTCTTCCCAGCCTGGTTCAGGTCTTCAATTTTTTTTCTGGTGTCCTTTGACAGCTCTTTGGTCTTGGCCATAGTGGAGTTTGGAGTGTGACTGTTTGAGGTTGTGGACAGGTGTATTTTATACTGATAAGAAGTTCAAAAATGTACCATTAATACAGCTAACAAGTGGAGGACAGATGAGCCTCTTAAAGAAGTTACAGGTCTGTGACAGCCAGAAATCTTGCTTGATTGTAGGTGACCAAATACTTATTTTACCGAGGAATTTACCAATAAATACATAAAAAATCCTACAATGTGATTCTCTGGATTTTTTTTCTCATTTTCTCTCTCATAGTTGAAGTGTACCTATGATAAAAATTACAGGCCTCTCTCATCTTTTTGAGTGGGAGAACTTGCACAATTGGTGGCTGACTAAATACTTTTTTGCCCCACTGTACCCTTGAATGTTTGGCTGTGTTACAGACACACAAGGTTACACACACAGGTGAAAATGGCAATTAAAGGTGAATTTCCCACACCTGTGGCTTTTTAAATTGCAATTTGTGTCTGTGTATGAATAGTCAATTCGTTTTTTATCTCTCACTTGAATGCACTGAGCAGGCTAGATACTGAACCATGGGGAGCAAAAAAAAATGGTCAAAAGACCTGTGTAACAAGGTAATGGAACTTTATAAAGATGGAATAGGATATAAAAAGGTATCCAAAGCCTTGCAAATGCCAGTCAGTACTCTTCAAAGTGGAACATTTGTGGATCTCTTGATACCAAGCCAAGGTCAAATAGACCAAGAAAGATTTCAGCCACAACTCTCAGAAGAATTGTTTGGGATACAAGAAAATCCCATAGGTAACCTCAAGAGAATTACTGGCTGCTCTGGAAAAAGACAGTGTGGTTGTTTCAAGGACAATATGACGATACTTGAACAAAAATGAGCTGCATGGTTGAGTTTAGTGTACCAGTGCCACAAAAAAGCCTGGTTACAAAATGTCCGACAACACTTTGACACACCTCACAGCTTCTGGCACACTGTAATTTGGAGTGACGAGACAAAAATAGAGCTTTATGGTCACAAACATGAGTGCTATGTTTGGAGAGGCTCTACAAGGCCCATGGTGAACAGAATACCATCCCCACTGTAAAGCATATCGTGGTGGCTCACTGAAGTTTGGGGGTGTGTGAGCTCTAAAGACACAAGGTATATTGTGAAAATTTATGGCAAAATGAATACAGCATGTTCTCAGAAAATACTGGCAGACAGTTTGTATTCTTCTGCACGAAAGCTGCGCATGGGATGCTCTTGGACTTCTCAGCACGACAATGACCCTAAGGCCAAGTTGACCCTCCAGTGGCTACAGCAGAAAAAGGTGAAGGTTCTGTAGTGGCCATCACAGTCTCCTGACCTTAATATTATCAAGCCACTCTGGGGAAATCTCACGTGCGGTTCATGAAAGATGACCAAAGACTTTGCATGACCTGGAGGCATTTTGCCTTGACGAATGGGCAGCTATACCACATGCAAGAATTCAGGGCCTCATAGACAACTATTACAAAGGACTACACGCTGTATTGAGATCTAAGGGTATACAAACAGTCTGGGGTCTGTAAAAAAAAATATTTTTTGCCATGTTTTATTTTATGATGGTGCCATTCTGTTATGAACTACAGTTGAATGTGAATCCTATAAGAAATTAAAGCTCACATGTTTTCTTTACAAATGGTCCATGAATTACCAATCCTCCAAGGGTATGCAAACTTTTGAACACAATAGCAAATAAGCTTTTTAGACATAAATTAATTAACAAACAAATTAACAAACTTTTCAGAACATTTCAGAACAACTGTGAAACATTTTTGTCAAGCCAGATAGGTATATTGAATTATCCGTATAACACAACCCTATTTCCAAAAATGTTGGGATGTTGCAAAAATGTTATTAAAAATGAAAATAGTAAAATTACAACGTATTAAATGTTGAAACCAAGATATTTTATTGCAAATATAAATATTTATGCCTACTTTTTCGCAAAACAGTTGTGACAGAGGCTAGAAAAACTGGTAAAGTTGTGTAATGCTAAAAACCTAAACCTGATGGAATATGACACAACTAATTAGGTCAGTTGGCAACAGGTCTGTAGCTTGATTGGTATCAAACATAATGCTGCATTTAAAACAGACATTATCCTGTAGTGGAAATCACTGCATGGACTCAGGAACACTTCCGAAAACCATTGTTTGTGAACACAGTACACCACTGCACCCACAAATGCAAGATAAAACTCTACCATGCAAAGAAGAATCCTTTAAAAACAAGATCCAGAAACGATTCCGCCTTCTCTGGGCCCAAGCTCATTGAAGATGTACCAAGGGAAAGTGGAAAATTGTCCGGTGGTCTGACAGAGCAGAAACGTTTGGGGGAATCATGGATGGCGTGTCCTCAGAACATAAGAGGAGGAACCTTCCAGATTTTTTACAGCACACAGTTGAAATGCCAGCATCCATGATGGTATAGGTGTGTATTAGTGCATATGTCATGGATGACATGCACATCTGTGAAGGCATCATTATGGCACACATTGGTGAACATGCTCCTGTCCCAACCTTTTTGAAACGTGTTGCTGTTTCAATATGGGCATGTGTTTTTCCAAAAACAATCACATTTCTCAATTTCAACATTTGTTATGTTGTCTTTGTACTATTTTCAACAGAAAATATGGATACATGATTTGCACATTATTGCATTCTGTTTTTATTAGCATTTTACGCGGCGTCCTAACTTTGTAACTGGGGTTGTAGATACTGCAGTAACCATCTGTGCATTCTTTACCTCTAAGTCATTTCCAAAATGTGACTTCCAGTGAGATAGTTGTAGCTCTTCAGTGTGGAGAGGGTGGATGAAAATCTTGGTTTGTAGAGAATTTTATAAAGCCGCCATTCCAATTAAGACTGCTAAGACTGCATGAAAATATTTTAGGTCTATGCCAGTGCTTCTTTCTATGATCATCAGAAAGCTTCTGCCAATAGCCTATAGTATTGAATGTTCAATAGCTGCTGCAAGCAATGACCTTAGATCCTTAGTATTTCTGGGATGATGGTGTTCTATTTCTTTGTGTTGTCAAGTTGTTGGAGGATGTAGTGGAGGCCCTGTGTTGATATCATCGTACACAGACCTGTTGGCTCTGTATGTAAACTTCAGTAAGTTTTGAGAGCGTCAGTGACAGTTTTGAAATGGGACAGAACTAAAACCGGGTCAAATGTCTTGTCTCCTCAAAACTCACTGGGTTATAATGTTCACTCTCACCTTATCCAATAGGTTTTATGAAAGAGGCAAATAGAGAGACCATGAGCAACCAACCAAAAGCAATTTAATTTCTGACCTTGTTTCCTCTGTTTCTCACCTTCCTGTTAAAGCACTTTGGGATAGAGGAGTGAAGGTTCCTCCCCTCAGGCTCCAATTCACTTTTATTGAGAGGCAAGGTGTGGAAGAAACAAGGACATAGGAAGCTGGTTTCGAGGGCATGAAAGGTTGATTGATTATTTTCATTTCATTATTGATCATTTTGGTGTAGACTAAAAGGAAGATGGTTAGTTATGGGATGTTTTCTATTATATTTTAACAAAAAACAATTAGACATTAATATTTTGCAACAAACACCATCTGTTTAAACATTGTGGGTATGCTGTAGGTTACACAACCCAATACAACTCATTCTGTTTGCATTTAATATTTTAGTATATTGTAAAATGTGGACATAGACAAACAAAACACATTAAATTAGGACCGACAAAATATTTATCTCACCTCTGCACCAGAAGTACAGAGACGTAAATTGCATTTTATGTTGTTTTATTGAAAGGAGTGGCAAGGGAAACAATGCTATTCCACAAAATCTTACTCTTGAACATTTACTACTTGCTAGGGATTTCTCACCAGATTCTTTTTTATTATGACTCTCGTGATATCTCACAATGCAACATTTTCCTCTACTGCAAGTTCATTATCATCAATAAGTCAAATATATTCCATCTTTCATCATCACATCATCCATTCCCGTCCATAGCACCTGTTCTGCAATGTAAACCCAATTTACTATTTTTCTCTCCATTGCAGATAGTATTAAACAATGCCCTAAGAGTACAAGGCTGTCTGAATGGGAATGATTTATTACAAAGAGAGAAGTCTTTGCGTCGGTTTGCAGAGCTCTGCAGTGTAAAATAACCTAATTTATATTCCATATTGCCACGGCTGCCTCACTTAATATTCCTGTCAGCAGCTCTTATACCATGCCTTCTGTTGGGTTTAGCTGCAATAAAGCCAGTCCCTTTGAATAGTGTACACACAATATTAAAAACATTTAATCAGATTTACCGTAATGCATCATGAACACCTCTGATTCAAAAGAACAGGTCAAGTGTCGCCATGAAGGCTATTGAATGACAGACAGTGTGGCGTTGTAACATTGAGTTACAGACAGGCTCTATCAGTGTTGTGTTAATATTTCAATAGCAACATAAGGGAATATTACCTGCTATTGTGACACCTGTGTTTAATTTTAGAAGGAATGAGAAAATGTCTTTAAAGGGACATTTCACCCTGAGGGAACCTTTAGTGGTTTGTATGATGTTTGAGAGATTTCTAGATCTGTGAGGTTCATTCACCAAGAACTGGCCAGTCATGGTAATAGGCTTTCTGTGCTAAGCATCTCACAGTAGTTTGTCAAAAGTGTATTGAAGGGTGAGCGAGACCTGAAAAATAAATGTAATCATGTTTTGTTTTATTTAGCAAAACCTCCCTGTGATACACAGAACAGCACTACATGCTGTTTGTGTGTTGTTGTAGTTGTATAATAGAGCCATTGGATATCTTTCAGCAATGTTTTAATCAGGAGATATATTGACAAATATACAAATCAGTCAACTTATTTCCATTATCTAAAATTCTACAACTACAGAGGGGCGATGCTTCCTGCTCTGGCTCAGTCACATCCTTTCTTATCTTCTGTAGGTAGGTATGTACATTTCATTTCACAAATATTGCCTTCTAGTCAAGACTAAGATCAGATTAAGAGTTTTTCTATGTTCCTTTGAACAATGGTGTGTACTAAAGAGGATTTCTGAAAGAAGGAGGAGCTATGATGGGGAACTTGAATTTGTGGTAATTCTCCAGCTAAGCCAACAAGGAATGACGTATTTTCTGCAATAAATGGGATTGTGGACATTCCTGAAAGGGTCAATGGTAGCATGACTGATGATACACATTTTAGTGCACATCAATTAGAAAAGGCAACTGATGCCAGCAACAGGTCAAAAATGGCAAAAGTAACTTCATTCTATTGATTTGTGCTTTCCTTTGTGCAAAACAAATTCCCTGTGTCTCGGGGTACATCTCTAGGGAAATGCCTTGGCATGCAGTTATTAAGCAACACACAGAATGCCACAGCATGCAATTACTAAGCAACACACAGAATGCCACAGGGGCAAATGTACATTTGTAATGAATGCTGAACCTCGTGGTATTCTTTCAACGGACAAATACAGAGGAAGTTAATAGGGCTATATTCTACCACAAAATGCTCATACCTGATTATGTTGAGGAGAGTTTATCATTGATTATATTAGTAAATTGTACATTAAGTTTCTCAGAGTTTAAATTCCCTGTTAAAAAGTAAGTAACATTTAAGGGAATCCCATGTAAAACATGGATTTGTGGTTGTATCCACATAAGAAATCCCAATACAAAACGTTTCTGACTATAGTTCTTTTTTTGTTATTTCTCACAACTGAATTCTGAAGCTTGCACAAAGTCATATAGAGGTTCTAGCCATCACATTCCCTCCAGTGTAAACTCAGACGGAAATGCCAAATAAACCAAATGGTATTCAGTTATTAACACTAGTTTCAAAAAAATGTTCGGCCAGCATTCAAGCAAAGAACTTTAGGAATCTGCTTTTAGGAATTGCTATATAGCCTGCTTGCGCATTGGACTTTGCCTGTTAAACAAAGCATTCTAGTGTGTCAGAAAATGTACTCTAGGGCTGTCAGGATCTAAAAAATACATTTTGTTTTGCAAAGCCTTCCTGTACTACTGATCATGCTTCAAGTCGTTTAATATGCAGTCACAGTTGTTGTTGTTGATAGAGCCATTGGATGACTTTCAATTACTTTCCTATCAACATATATATAGACAAATGTACAATGTGTTGCAGGGTCTGTCCTTCCTGCACTTGCCCAGTCCATTCCCTAAAATGGCCAATTACAATGTCTTCTTTTTTGTTAGTTGGTATTTATCCTCAGCAAATAGCTAGCTAGCTAACTAACTTCAGGCAACACAATGGCTCATCACCAAGCCTGATGATATGCCATTATAATACTGAACCATACAGAGTTGCCTAATAAAGAGTATTTGAGAGGGGGTGGGAACTGCATCAGCGGATGCTTCCTGGTGAAATACGAATTATAGATTGCATTTATTAATCACATATGGTCTGTAACACTTTCATCAGGACCAAGATGGCAAACATGAAAGTTAATTCTATCGAGTTGTGCCTTGCTTTTTTCTAAACAAATAGTGGTTGTGGGAATTAACATACTGCTTCTTTTGGCTAGGTTAAGAAGATACCTGCTGAGATATGCTGCTAGCATACTGTTAAATGAATAGTCTTTTCTTAGGTATGGCAATTTTCATTGAAACCCCAATTGTAAGATTTTGGGGAATAAGCCTTACTTACTGAAAATGTTTCCTGTGGGAATTAACTGCTTATTAATCTTTTCTGTAAAATGTCAACTATTTTTACATATTGTAAATATCCTTAAAATGGCATCTAATGTGAACTTGGTTGGGAACAGTGTCTGTGGTGGGAATTACCATCCGAGACCCCTGGCTTGCGATCTTTACTTTAAATGTGTTTTTAGCTATGGATACTGTTGTGAAAACAGCAGGTTTTTTGGCTTTAGAGGTAACTAGGAAAACATTGGTGATGAATAGGGAGTTGTGGGTCCATCTACTATATACGTGTATTAGGGCTGTTAGTCCTGAAAGAATGTAATTTGTTTTTATTTAATACCAGTCTCTTTTCAGAGATTTGAGCTGAACAATAATGATGTTCAAAGTGCATAAACACTTATGGATGTTGTGTTCACACAGTGATTATGGATTCATACATTCAAAGTGTTTTTACAGCAACAGTCACCTCTCTGCAATACACTGTTAACTGTAAAACATTTTCCTCTCTATGTCCATTTCACAATTATGACCATGTTTCATAAAAAAAAACCTGCAGGTGCAGGTGAGCCGAAGATCAAGGCATATATCCTGCAATGCACATTTTGTCAAGTCATTGTTTCCTATTACGCTGCCTGCTTATCCAGCATCTTCGCATATGTGCTGAAGGACAGCACATTTCTAACCAACCATTATAATCAAGCTTACTGGTACCAGAACTACCACAACGACTCACTACAGTGTGACAAGACAACTCTGTCTCTTGTCCCAGCACAACGTGCACTTGTGCAATGATCATGCTGTTTAATCAGCAATCAGAAATGGGGAATTCTCATGGCAACGGAGCAATGCTCACTAAAATGTAAGCATATGTATTGGCTCTTGTGAATGTCCCAGGTTCAATTTTCAGCTCATGAAAAAAATCGCTTAAGATGTTACATGTATAATTTAAGCATCAGTTTCATAAATTACTAAAGTAATGATCATTACAAAAACAAATGAAGACTTCTGTATTTTTGTTAAATGACCAGAATTTGACAACCCTTGTAGACCCCAAATACATCATCAGTAATTAACCTTATTTAGGCATGAAGCTGACCCAATATAGTTTATAAAAATGTGGGTGATAACAGTCTCGTGGTCAGGCTTATATTGTAGACCACGTTCCCTGTCACAGCCGCCACAGTTCTTACATCTCATCAATCTCCTTCCTTAATTAACAAAGTCACATGGGGCTAATTGCTCTTTATGAACTACAAGGTTGTCATTGACAACACACACACCATGCTCTCCCACTTACATACAAATGAATTATTGTGGTTACAGTGAAGCGTTTTATAATATTGATTTATTGTTGCCGATTAGGGTAGAGGAGTGAAATAGTACAAGGTCAGGAAGTTCTTCTCTTTCCCCTATGGATCGTCTGACAATAAATAGAAGTAGTACATTTGGAAAGTTTGCAGTCCTTTTACTATTCCAAATGATTTTTTGTCTTATGTAAATAGTGAGAGTTTCTCTAGAGTACCAGGCTTGGCTACCTGTATAATGGTTCACTGCGTTGTTTGTGGTGTTCGCTTGTGTTTCAGACCTAGCACCTGGCTGACAGGTGACGTGGTTGAGTGGCCTCAGAGGCAGCTGGCCAATCGTAGCACAATGGTACTGTAAAGAATCAGGCAACTCAAGGAAGTTTCATTCATTCGAAAGTACACAATCCGAGGCAGGCCACTCCAGACATGTAAAAACAAATCAATGCAACCATGGTTTTGCAACTCCTCCGTTTCCAGCGCACTTCAATTTGTTCAAGTCTTGTAGGACCCAAACCAAGCAGATTATTTTTGTGTTAGTGCCATCACTCAATTAGAAGGGAAAAATCTACTATAGACTTGGGGAAATTTCTGAAGGGAATTGAACAAAGCCTACAATACAGTAACAAATCTGCCCTCAATAGAATGGAACAGTATTATTTTTTATCTCTGTTTCCCTTCCTTCTCCCTTTCATGCACTCCTGTATGTTCCCATGCTTAGCATTACAATACACTTTAATTGACATACTAAATAAGGAAATCAGGGGAAGTAGCAGGAGTTTTAGTGAAGAAGTGTGTTTTGTGTTTGGCTGGGCCCTGATGTAGTTGCACTGTTCTCTTAATCAGACATGAATGCGTGACTGGGATAGAGGGCCACTCTAATTGGCTGTGTGTGTATGTGTATGTGTGTGTGTGTGTGTGTGTGTGTGTGTGTGTGTGTGTGTGTGTGTGTGTGTGTGTGTGTGTCTGTGTGCTTGCCAGGTGCAGAAGTGAGTCCTGCAGCTCTGTGCCAAAACATTAATTTACCTATGTAGAAAACTGTTAAAATAAACCACCATTTGTTAATGAAATAATGGTCTAATGGTATTTTGGACACTTCTGATAGCAATGTGCAAATCATCGACTTTTAAACAGGCACACAACAATGCAGTGTCTATGAGCCAGTCCTAGTTCCCATGGTTGTTTGGGATACTTGGCCAGATTTCACAGAGCATGGGTGTCCGCTGTCACAACATGAATGGAAACAATTCTATACTCACAAGAGACCCTTCAGCAAAAGTCTAGACACTAAACTGTTGCCGGAGAAAACTTTATCTCCTCCTGGGATCCATAGAGTGTTAGTTATGTTTTACTGTGGCTTTGTTTTCAGTAAAGGTTTGTGATAGGAAATCCTTTTTTTGCCTCGCCCTTTACACACACAAAAAAGATCCTAAGAAATGTCCATACATCCAAGGATTACCCAGCTGAGGTGACAGCAACAACTCCAACTAGATTGAGGCATAACTACGCATAGTTCAAAATCCCATCCAGAAACTCAAACATTCACTCGCACCACAGAAAAATGTGCTGGGAGAAATGGGCATTCTTATGGTGACAAAACGAAGGCAGTTTTAATTATTCTCATCAATACTGCATATCCCAGCCTTCCACCCAATTCTAGTGATGTTGCTGCAGTCCTTCACAAATGCCAAGCCGTCTGTTAACACTTGCCAGTTGCATTGCACCTTGCAATCCATTCTTGGCTTGCCTCTAAAGTTAAACAGGGTCGTTCCTGGTCGGCCGCAGACATGAGCCTAGATGTTGGAAGTGGTGTTACTGGAACAGTAGAGGACACTCTTCCATCTGTCGTAAAAGTCCCAATGCCCCATAGCAGTGAAAGGGAAACTGCCAACATACTCATAATTCAGGTGAGACGTTAGTGTACTGACTCCAATCTACACATGATACCCTTATGGTCACCTCATCCCCAGCATTTAAAACTATCCACAGCTTGCAATTGCCAAATAAAAAAATTTCAGTTGTAAAAAATATATCACTGACCAGGTCTCATTTGGTATAAAACTAATTTCAACTCTGTCGAGGTAGATTACGTTTGGCCTCCAAAAACATTCATCAAGTGAGGATGTCACCTATGAGATTTTTGAAATTACAAGGCCCCCAGTCCTTCCAAGCTTTCATACTTCAGACTCTTGGAAAGGGTATCACAGAATTACAACATTCCACATGATCCATCTACTGTTAATGAAGAGATATTTTACTCTATCCCTGTCTATAAAGTATTTCTGAAATGCTGCATGTACGGTCGCCACTGTCCACTTAATAGTCAGTGACACACCAGGTTCTTTTGGATTCCCAAAACAACAGACAAAACCAGTACAACTGAATAAGCTTTATTATAAATTAATGCGGACAAAAACATATGAATAGGCATGCTGCTGTTGCTTCATCTGAGACCTACGGATTTTGATCTGATTCACAGAGCAGCAGCTACCGTAATCATCCCTCAGCCACAGACACTTGGGATACTAGTTTAGAAATATATTCACTCCAACCAATAATAATGGACACAAGTCGCAATCACTGCATGTCAGCAACCAGCTCCCAACTTAAAGAGCACCCGAGTTTGTACAAACCTCAGCACAATGGAGCACACTAAGTTACTCCACAGTGTTATGTTTAACTCCACAAGGCTATCATCTAGATAGCACTTGGAACCCACAGACCACTACACAAGCCTCAATCAGGAATTTCCCATGGTCCCTTACTTCCGGCGACCGCAGCTTACTTCCCCACTCCCACCTCTACATTGACATAAACAACATTTATATTTCCGTCCAATTCTGGTCGTGCCCAACCGAAACCAATAAAATCACTTAGGCCTATTATTACCACAACCTCCCTCCCAGTCATGTACTTCCCCGGCTCCCAACCATAAAATTGTCCAGCCTAAAATGAGTCAGTTAATCCCCCGCTGTCCAGTTGCTTGCGGCTTCCCCGTCCCATATCCTCGGTCTCCGCAGGTGCTGATCGGGGTCCTCCTTTGGAGAGGGAGTCGTTACTGTCCGAAAACGCTCAAACAGCAGCAGAAGGCAATCAGCGGTGCACCGTACAGAACGGAACCCAATATCCGAGGATCAGTTTAACTGGTCACCTATAGGAATAATATACGGTAGGGAGAACTAGCACTGATGATTTTGCAGGTTTTCCTACTTACAAAGCATGTAGATTGTATTTTTTTCCCGTAGGTACACTTCAACTGTGAGAGATAAATAAAAAAATCCAGAAAATCACATTGTATGATTTTTTTATAATTAATTAGCATTTTATTGCATGACGTAAGTATTTTTGGTCTAAACTTACAAACTTAAAAATGACAGACCTCTACATGCTTTGTAAGTAGGGAAACCTGCAAAATCAGCAGTGTATTAAATACTTGTTCTCCCCACTGTATGTACCACTATCTGGAAACGACCGTTCCATTTTGAGGATACTAGCGAGCGCTTCACCCTTAGACGCCAACAGGCAGGCCAGGACAGCCGTATTCCAAGCGCCCTCTGAAGCTGTCGGATTCCCTATTCTCCCTCTCTCTTCTCCATACTCCCGATAGGTCAACTTTTATACCCTCCTCTGGCCTTGATCACTTCACTGCCCGATGTTGCCAATCAAGCTAATCAGCAACCATAGCAACCTGCAAAAGCATGAAACCCCAACAACTTCCCCCTCCTACTCCCAATGCTAGAAGTCCCCCCCCTTCTGTGCTTGCCCCATTTTACAGGCAAGGCCTTCAGTTTTCAGGCTAACAGTAAGTCAGTTGGAAAGTATGTAGTGAGGTAGTGGTTAAAATCAGGGGCAGCCTCATTGCATAGAGAATAAGCTATTATTTATATCCCTGTGTGGATGCAAATGAAGACCTTGGGAAAATGATATTCTACTTGTAATTTTGATTTGTGGATTCAAATAATGTAGCGTGTGTGTGTGTGAGTGTGTGTGTGTATGTGTATGTGTGTGTGTGTGTGTGTGTTTGTGTTTGTCTCCTGATGGCTTCACCTACTTCATGGACCCAGCAACATCCTACTGGTCTGCACCCGTGGGCAGAGTTTGCTGTTGTTAATGTGATGCACAAAACCATTTCCTTAGCAAAGAGGAATCTCTCTCACTGTTTTCACTGGGCTGGACCTGAACTTTCCTAGGCATGTCAAATGTCCCCAGAGCACCACTGTTTTATATAGAAAAGACACCTTGGAAATGTTTTGCTGTTAACAACTCAAAAATTATCCAACAGATTTTGTGGATTTCATATCAGTAATGGTTGTTTTATTAGCCCTGTATTGTGTTTTGGTATCTTAATTTTTTTGTTGAATGATAAAAATGCCAATTTTTGGTTCATTTTCCTCCCCAATTTCATTGTATCTAATTTGTGATTAAGGCATTATTTATCTTAGCAACTCCCAGCATACTCAGGACAGTCGATGTTGAGATATTTGTCTTCCAAGCACATTCTAATGCCATTCTGGTTCCTATCACTGTGCTCACTCCCCGAATTTCGCCACCCTTCATTGGTCCCACTTAACTAATCCATGAGCAGGATTTGAACTCTAGTTTCTCAGTGCTACAGTTTATTGTGAGACAGTGACTTTTATACTGCCAGGATTTTATCTCTTTAATAAATGTAATCTATTTTTCTACGTAATTGGAAACTTTGGGTGAAATGCGATAGCAAACCCAATGTGTGTTCAATCTTTTGTAAAAAAATAAGCAAAATCATAAAATTTCTGTTAATTATTGATATTATCCCTTTGTATCCTATCAGTTTAATTGCAATGAAATGAACTCCACTTTCAGAATCAAAATGGTTCCAAGTATCTGAGTAGCTCTAATAGGGTTATATATTAGATTGTTAATGAGAATTCGAAAATACATATTCTCACAGATTTACTGAGGCACAGTGTAAGTGAACTACTCATAACCTAATCAAAGGGTGTACAACACACTCAGTATAACGCGCGCAATCCCCATATCATACAGTGTACAGACAAATTGCATAATTAAGGACCAACATTTTCTGCTTTTTTTAAAACTAAATTCATAATATCCAAATGACTGAATAACTGAAAACCCATATTATTTATTGTCATCTACAATTCTAAATGGATGTCTGCCATTCCATTGTCCTACTGACATGTTAAGCATGCTATTTTTCTATGTCCCTTAAAGTGGGTTAGAGATGCTACTGTAGGTTCACTCAGGGTAATTGGTCTATCCACAGTTGGTACCGAAAAATTATTGTGAGACAATAGGCTAACTGGTAAAATGCTTTAGTGTTGTTTTGGGGTACTCTGGGTAGAACAATATTCAGTTGGTGGTACAGTAATTGAATTTGGTTTTGAATCCTTGGGTTAGAAGCTGGCACAGGGAAGTGATGCAGAAGTTGATTCTTTACCTACAGTCTTTGCAGTTATATGTGCAGGGCAGGCAGGTTTAAACTTTATATAGGATTGCATTACAATCAGTGTTTTGCAAAAAGTAAACATTTTTGTTGTCTGCACAAACAGAAAATCGTTATTTGCTCTACACAACTCCAATAGCAAAGTTCTGCTGTCTGAATAGAAATGGGAAAGCTATCTGCCATGATTGTAGCTCCAGCCCAATCCAGCCCCTCCCAATTTCTCAAGGGGTGAAAATCAAGTTCAAACACTGCGCTGCAAAACATGCAATAAAGGCTCAATTATGTTCAGCTCTGGTGATTGAGGAGGCCATTGAATGTTTTTAACATCATTTTGGTTTACATAAAATAACTCTTGAATTATTTTAGCGGTGTATATGTGGTCATTATCATCCTGGAATATTGGAACATCTTGGGGGAACAGTGGGGCACTCGGCCCTGCAAAATGACATCATCATCTTTTGGCATTAAGCAACCTAACCGAGCAATCATTGGACCCAAGACTCCCGAGATGGCTGCCCATACCATTACGTATCTGGAAAATGTATAAGCAGCTGCTGCACAGAATCTGTCTGTGAGGAGGCTGTATCTGTAACCGTCTTTGTTTACAAAACTAGCTCACATTCACTGGTATAGACTAAGAGCTCAAACAAAAATGCCATCAAGTTGTATTAGCTGCAAGTAAACCGACGCAAATCTGTCTGCGAGGAGGATTTATCTAGCAGCCGGGTTGTTTACAATACTATAGCTCATGTTAGCTAGTATAGACTCTAGCTCAAAGACAAATGCGATCAAGTTGTATTACCTGCTAGTAAAGCGATGGGAATCTGTGAGGATTTATCCGGCAAATGGCTTTTTTACTAAGATGTAGCTCACATTAGCTAGTCTAGACTATTAGCTTATAGACAAATGTTAACAAGTTGTATTACAGGAGCAGCTAGTAAACTGATGCGTAGCTGTCTGTGTGGAGGATTTATTCGGCTACTGGCTTTGTTAATATAACTTGTTGGCATTTGTTTTGAGCTAGTTGTCTATACTAGCTAATGTAAGCTACAGGTAAATCGACGCAAATCAGTCTGCATGGAGGATTTATCCAGCAACTGGCTTTGTTTACAAAACTGTAGCTCACGTTAGGAATGGAATTTTTGCTACCTAATGCCATCAAGAACCTTGATGTGTCCATAGATGAGACTGAATCCTGTCCAGCATGTGCAACAGATGGCAGTGACTTCCAAGCTCTTATCAACCGGGCAGTTTTGGAAAACTTCCACATCCCCAAAGAAACTGGAAGAAGAGGCAGAAGCAAATGGACCAAACTCAAGGGGCCAACTCTCAATTCTGTAAATAGGCATGTAAGAGCTATTTGGAAAATTCTGTTGTAAGCCCTGTTCTGCAGGTATAGAATAGGGAGGTACTGAAATTATTACTACTATGGAGCATTGGCATGATTTGATACTATTGGGAATGGCCATGTCAGTTATTTTCCCTGACGGATAAAATTCCGGACAATAGCTATATTTCATTTTATTAACACAATAGCTGACTGCACATTCTTGAAACATTTTGATAAATGTCTGTATATTGTGCTTGTTGCTAGCTAGTAAACTCCAACGAGGTCAGCACTGTAGTTCAACTATTTTGGAACAGCACTGTTGGCTAGAGTACAGAAGTTTACAGATAGCCCAGAGAGGCTGCTGGAAAAAAATAAAAAATGTAAAAGGTAAATTAAAACAATTTACAAAGAAATAAAGTGTACTAGAATCATGCTAGATAATCTGTAAAGAGGCCCCAGGTTAAAAAATTGCCAACATTTCCTTTACAAATACGCAGGGTGTATTGTTAGTACCCAATATTAGCATTGTTTCTGAACAACAGATTATTTGGAGATGTAAAAGTTAATCTACAAATGTTGTGAAATAGGCTAGGTGTTAGAAAATAAAAGTTTTGCCCTTCTCGAAAGTTGAATAGCTACTCTGGGAAAATATAAATCAGTCTAGCATCCATATACCCTTGTTAAAATGCCAGGTGTTTGTGATGTAAAAAAATGAGACAAGGTCATGTCAGAACTTATTCCACCTTTAATGTGACCTATAAATTGAAAAACAAACAGAACATTTTCAGGGGGGAAAATTATGAATAGAAAACTCGCAATAACCTGGTTGCATAAGTGTGCACACCCTTAAACTATAACTTTGTTGAAGCACCTTTTGATTTTCTTACAGCACTCAGTCTTTTTGGGTAGGAGTCTATTAGCATGGCACATCTTGATGTGGCAATATTTGCCTACTTTTCTTTGCCAAAGTGCTCCAAATCTGTCAGATTGCGAGGACATCTCCTCTGCACAGCCCTCTTCAGATCACCTCACAGATGTTCAATTGGATTCAGTTTTGGGCTCTGGCTGGGCCGTTCCAACACATTCAAACACATTCATCCACAAAAGCATGGTGAAGCCATGCTTTTGTGGATGTGGATATGTGCTTTGGGTCATTGTTGTGCTGAAAGGTGAACCTCCTCTTCATCTTCAGCTTTCTAACGGACACCTGAAGGCTTTGTCCCTAAGTTGCCTGGTATATGGAACTGTTTATCATTCCCTGCACCCTGACTAAGGCCCTGGTTCCAGCTGAAGAAAAACAACCCCACAGCATGATGTGGCCACCACCATGCTTCACCGTGAGTATGGTGTTGTTTTGGTGATGTGCAGTGTTGTTTTTGCGCCAAACATACTTTTTGGAATTATGGCCAAATAGTTCAACCTTGGTTTCATCAGACCATAACACATTTTCCCGCATGGTTCTGGGAGACTTGATGTTTGTTTTTGCAAACTTCAGCCAGGCTTGGATGTTTTTCTTTGTGGAAAAAAGGCTTCCTTCTTGCCACCCTACTCCATAGCCCATTCATATGAAGAATACAGGATATTGTTGTCACATGTAGCACACAGCCAGCACTTGCCAGAATGTCCTGCAGCTCATTTAATGTTTAATTTTGGCCTCTTGGAAGCCTCCCTAATCAGTTTTCTTCTCGTCTTTTCACACATTTTGGAGGGAAGTCCAGTTTTTGGTAATGTCTCTATTGTGCCATATTTTCTCCACTTGATGATGACCGTCTTCACTGTGTTCCATGGTATATCTAATGCTTTGGAAATAATTTTGTACCCTTCTCATGTTGTCTCTCCTTTCAACAATGAGATCCCTCTGAGCTTCGTCTCATTCTTTTACATCACAAAACCTGGAATTTTAACAGGGGTGTGTAGACTTTTTAAATCCACTATATCTGCCATCCAAGCATTTATATAGTTCATTTAGTACATTTCTGATTTATTACGATAAGCCATGTGCATTGGCCATTTAAGATGTCAGTGTTGTTTTTAAACTACCAACATGTTTTGATTTAGTGAAAGAACATCAGAATCCCAATAAAAAAATGCTCCTAATGATGGAGCAATAACGCAGAGATGATGTATAGGCTTTGCTGTACTTATAACAATAAAAGCATTACTTCCCGGTTTTCCAATCATGAGTATATCTGAAGTGACATGAGTATCACGTATGACAAACTGATATGATTATGGATATGACTATGACATGATCGGCATACCCTTAATTTATCCATTAATCCACTTTATGTGGAGGTGTGGATCTATGGAGAGACAACATCATGTCGGAAAAGGAGATGTTCAGAAGAGCCAGTGAGTAGTTGAATCGTCTTTGCATTTTTCTGAGGAGGCAGGGTAGATCTGTCTCTGACAAATTACTTAAATGTGAAATATTTTAAATTCTGTAAAATACAGTACATTTTGTAGTATAATAGAGCATTATCATATTATTATCTTATTGTTGGTAAAATCTTATAGTAAGTCTCACACAGTTTGATATATTTAAAAAGTATTCCAATAATTTCAAGAGACTTACTGAATAAGAATGCCATGCCATGGACATGAGCTTGTAGATAAATTCTGTTAAATTCTTACGCAGGCACACCTCATTTTACTTAATGAGATACTGATTAGGTGATTATCTGAAACAAATCTAAATTAATGAGGAAAAGTATAAAAACCACTGCTGTGGTCATCATTATCCTCTTGCAATATGACCAGCTGGATGGCAAAAACAGTGCAAGTAGTTCCTCAAAGGCAATTTGAATAAAAAAATAACAATTCAGCATGACAAAATAGTTGAAAAGAAAGCTTTGAGTGAGGAAAATAAGGTTTAATTCTGGCTTTACTGGCAGAGGGATACAGTAAACAGTGAGTCAGATTGCTTCTATAGATAACATTTCAAAGACATTTGTTCATAAAAACAAGGTCAAGCAACAGACATTGGGGACAGCAAAGCTAAAGACTGGCAGAGGGCAAAAACAACTGTCCACTGATCGAGATGACCATCAACTCATTCAAATGTCACTCAACAAGTGACAAGTCGTACAAAGCTAGAAAAAAGCACTTAATCAATGTGAAGCAACAATGAGCCAGGCTGAAGTTTGCAAAAAACCATAAAGATTGAACCCTAGAGGAATGGAGTTAGGTCATCTTCTCTGACAAGACACATTTTCAGCTTCGCCCAAAACCTGGTCGTCTAATGGTTAGACGGAGACCTTGAGAGGCCTACAAGCCACAGTGTCTCGCATCAATGATGATCTGGGAATGTTTCAGCAAGGCTAGAATCTGGCTTTGAGAAGGACACATGAATCAAGCCAAGTACAAAGTTATCCAGGAAGAACACCTGCTTCCTTCTGCTCTGACAAGTTTCCCCAACTCTGAGAATATTCTTTCCTAGCAGGACAATGCCCCACGCCACACAGTCAGGTCAATCAAGGTGTGGCTGGAGGACCACATGATCAAGACCCTATCACGGCCAGTCCAATCTCTAAACCCCTTTGAAAACCTCTGGAATTTGATCAAGAGTAAGAGGGATGGTCACAAGCAATTAAACAAAGCTGTGCTACTAGACTTTTTGTGCCAGGAGTGGGATAAATTCACCCAAAAGCAATGTGACAGACTGATGTGGAGCATGCCAAGATGCACGAATGCTGTGATAAAAAATCTGGGTTATTCCACCAAATATAGATTTCTGAACTCTTCCTAAGGGAAAACATTAGTATTTTGTTGTTAAAAAATGTATATATATTTGTTGTGTTTTCATTATTTGAGGTCTGAAAACATTGCATATTTTTTGGTTATTTTGACCAGTTGTTATTTTCTACAAATAAATACTCTACATGACTATGTTCATTTGGAATTTGGGAGTAATGTTGTCAGAAGTTTCTAGAATTGTATTTTATTTTCCTTTCTCGAACGCATACCAATGAATAGTTAAATCAGAGACTTTTTTTTCCAGAGAAGTCTGTTGTTTCCAATCTATTATCTCAATTTATGAATTTAATTTATCTAGCCTATTACAATAATGGTTCTGTCGATCTAAAAGGGGGTTATGTCTATCACAATAAAACGTCAAACTTAGATACAATGTGGCATATAGTAAAATAAATAAGCCCTCATGATGCCCTTGTGGACAGTATAGCTTATAGATTTCACCAGGGTCCTAGGTGAATCTGGTTTCCCGACAAATATCTGTAAGAGAACGCGTTGTCTATTTTTTGTAATGTTCCACATGGAACCAGTTGATTAATACTGAACTCAAGGACAACCTAACCTACCACACAGACTCATTCATTCACTCTCTCTACAATAACATTTTACTGCTGTGAAGCCTTAGTCTACCCTAAGATACTTAACAGCTCAGTGCAATGATTTAATGTTTTGAATTTACTTTCAGCACTGACAGTGTTCCATAAATTGTGACTTATACCATCGGAAATCATCAAGAGACTGCCAATATTCTAACAGTTCCATTTAAAGTTCACAAATGGATTTTTTTGAAGGATTATCAATCCTTGACCTTTCGATTGCTATATGTATATTTTGGAATTGGAGCTCGATGTTTTAGTCTCTGTAATAAAGGTCAGTGCTTTTATAAAGATGTAAGATGCACTAACTTCTGCGTCCACCCATTGCCGGACAGAGTTAACGAAGCAACCGATCCCTTTTCCAATTTACTGACACAATGTTCACGTTGTTGTTTTTTTAACTGGCTTCCTGCAGATTAGCTCAAAGGAAACACCACTCCAGTTTTTTTATCAAGGCTTCTAGTCACGTAGGTCATTTAAGATCAAGCTCTTACGTCTTACTGGCCTTCACAACCCTAGTGAAGCCTATTCTGTTTCGTCATACAGTCTCTGAACTGTCACACTGTCTTAGAACGTAAATCAATCACATTTATTTTATTTGCATCAGCAGTTGTCACAATGTGTTTATAGAAATACCTCATCTGAAAATCCCTGATGGCAAGCAACAACAAGATATCGATGCACAACGGCTAGGAAAAACTCTAGTAGGTGTCGGAAACTTCGAAGGAGCTAAGAGGCGTCCTCTTCCAGGTTTGGGCTAGATGACAGTCCTTCCTGCAAAAGACATCAACCCACCAGACCACACATAATCGTAAACCCTACTGAAGAAGTGAGTCTTCAGTAAATGCTTAATGGCTGAGACCGAGTCAGCATCCCTCATGCATCGGCAGGTAATTCCACAGTAACGGAGCTCTATGGAAGAAATCACAGACACCAGCTGTTTGTTTGGAAATTCTAGATGCCGAAAGAAGGTACTCCATCTTTGTCAGGATATTTTGTGAATGATTACTGGTTATTATCTGTGATTCATGTCATACTGAGAATGCACTTGTGAACGAAAATACTTGATGATGCTGTCTTAGCTATTAGTCAAATAGTGGAGTGTCCAGTAGTCCATGTGGAAAAGGCAGCCACATGCCACACTTGGAGCCCCAGTACCAGAGAAGATAAGGACATCCTGCCCTGGCTTAAGACAGTGGGGTAGTACCCCATCAGCAGCCTATCACAAGCCTTGATCAATCATCTCGCAGCTCACCACTTGCAATATGGGGCCCTTTGATTATCTCTTTCAGGTTTGGAAGGGGGATTAGATCTGGGCTTGTGAAGGACGTTGGTATCGACCTGGTCCTGCAGCTCAGAGGTCTCTGAAGAACACCAAGCACACTGTTTTATCTAATTCTGTTTGTAAATCCATTTAAGGAGGTATGTTAGGTTAATAAAAAAAACAACAGCAACGGAAACAGGACAAGAGGAAAGAGCTTTACTGTGAGAAAATCCCCTTTCTCATTTCTGCTTCCTCTGTCTTGAAGGCAGAAAAGAGTCATGTATCTTAATTCAATTGAACCAGGCAGACACATTTCTTTTCATGAGGTTTATACCACAAACCTGGTGCCTTTCAAACTTGGTACTGTAACTTGGTCCCCAAAAATATTAGATTCCACTAAATGTTAACTTTCTACATAAAGATTACATCTTCAACTTCCTCATTTTATTTCAAGAGGTGAAATAAGCATTTCTAGCTTGTCAATCTGTGGGTTATAGCACTGATATGTTATGCTTGTCCCGGTTGTGGTTTCCCACAGTAAAAACCTGATTTTACTATAATTTGACTATTCAATGTTTAGTGTATCTTTTTTGTATAAAAATACCAGTTTTGTTGACATGACCAGGTTAACGTTAAATGCATTAATAATGAAAAAGCAAGATTTCTTTCATATAAAGCCATTTTCTATATTTTCTTTAATCTAAAGCAGCCCTTCGTTTAATATAAGAGTTTTTTTTTGCAGAACGATCCATAGAAGCAGCATATACTCAGAAAGAAATAGAAGATAATTATGATCTCTGTGTCAAATGGTCTTAACATCCTAGGATAGAAGCAGTAATGCATTTTCTCATCAGCTGCAATCCCACAAAAGATTCTCTATATGTTAAATGGAAGAAAGGTGTTTCATGAATGTGCAACATGGTATTTATAGTGAGATCTCAACTCAAAGTACACAATTCCTGTAATGTTCTGAATCTGTTGCTTTCTGCCTTCCCTCCCTTTTCTTCAGTTTTTCTATCTTTCTTTGCGTTCCCTCACCCTCTCTCTTTCAGTCTTCCATCCCTTTTCCCTCACCCTCTCTCTTTCAGTCTTCCATCCCTTTTCCCTCACCCTCTCTCTTTCAGTCTTCCATCCCTTTTCCCTCACCCTCTCTCTTTCAGTCTTCCATCCCTTTTCCCTCACCCTCTCTCTTTCAGTCTTCCATCCCTTTTCCCTCACCCTCTCTCTTTCAGTCTTCCATCCCTTTTCCCTCACCCTCTTTCTCTCTCCATATATTTCATTTACAAAAACCCAGATGAGATCAACGACACATAACGGCATGGTCCATACAGTTGTCTTTCCATCTCAATAGAAAAGAAGGGATGGTATATTTCAAACATTGTTATACATTATGAACATGAATCATTCTTTATTAAACCTGTGCTGCTGATATACTCTGCAATGTTGAGATGCAGCCATGTTCTTTAGAGAGAGAGAGAGAGAGAGAGAGAGAGAGAGACTGTATCTAGCCAGTTGCCTCTAGATCTATGCTTCACATATTGTGGCAGAATAATAAGCATCAGTACACAAAGAAAAAGACAGATAAAGGAAAGACAATAAACAATTTGACATCTCTGGGGTGTAACCAGGAGCACTTGCCTTGTTGTATTTGGCTTGCATTGCCAGTTCTATGATGATTTGGCTCAAAAAAGAGAAGCGAGAGCTCAGTTAGGGGTGTGTGTGTGTAGGGGGGTACTCACAGATCCTGAGGGTAGATGTTGATTTGAAGGGAGAAAAGATAGAATAATAGGCTTTGATGTGAAGAAATAAAAGCAACCGCTTCTCTGCTTTGATGGTCGAATGTCAGGAAACAGCAGACTAATTGGTGCTGTAATCTCCAAGGAAACACAGGCAACTGAGAGGGCTGAGGCTTTGTAACCCAGATCCACTAGTTTAAGGGCTGATAGGTGTCTATATACCCCACATTAGGGATGACAATATTCTCCATAAACTCTGTTGCTGAAGTATCCCAAGTGAAGTACAATTAGTACCCTGAAATCACTTGAGGATACTTGTCTAACATAAACTTCACATTCTGGTTGAAGGTGTAACCGGCTACCACCATCTGCCTAACTAGAGTAGCGAACACCTGGGCAAATGGAAGATATGATATTTCATGGCTCTGTTGTAACAGTTTTCATTTATTCACGGTGCCACGTGCTTTACATTTTGGGTGATGTGTTCACTTGATAGTAGACATTTGGGAAGGTAGTTCACTAAAGTCGCATCCAAGACAGACTTTAGTACTGGAGTCAGAACATTGTTAAAACAAGCTGAATTTGTCAGGTCAATGCTTTTGACTTGAACAGACTGAACAGATTCATTTATACGAAGACGTTTCACAACAGTCTACTTGTATATACTTTTCCCGAGCCGTACCTTTATGATAAAATTAATTATTTACAATTCAGATCATATAAAAAATGCAACCCAGCAACAACACAACTTCTCTCTTGCTGCTAAAATATTTATTTTAGCTTTTACAAACAGCAATTCAAAACGACAGCATCACCTGAACAGACAGAACCTGCAACCAGGCAGACAGGGTTCCTCCCCTGGGAAAAGCTAGATGATTTGCATCACTCAGTGATAGACAGGAGAGTAATAAAAACAAATTGAGATACTGTAAGAAATTAAGTGTCTCTGTATTATCAAAACATTGATAGTAGTAATGAAATAAGCCATGTTACCACTGATGCCTTGGACTCCAGGACAAGAGCTCGGAGAGTAATTGTAAATGAGGAGCCAGTTGTGTTATCCTAAACTCCATTAAAATTTCATCACCCCTTCACATTTCCCGTGAATGGCATTATTCAAATTATGTTGAATCACGTCAGCTAGCTTGCTTGGCAATGCAAAATTTCAAGTAACAACGACTGAGACAGGATTTCTTAAAGTCAAGTATGAGCTGTATGTCATTTATTACTTAGTACTTCATATTCAGAGCACAAAATGCACTGGTAATGCTTGGCCTTATATTACTATTATTTGTAGTAATATAAAGAAAATTGACCATAGAAATTCATTATAATACCTACCATCCTTTCCATTATCCCTCTAAGACAAACCTTTCTTACTAGAAATGTCATAATCACAATGGCAGATGAGGAATATTGTATTTGCATTATTGTTCCATCCTCCTCTGCCACCTGCTCTAATCAATGAACAAAATCAATGATGCTGCATTCAAATATATGGACAACCTATGAGAAAAGACTGAATGGATGCCTGTCTGTAAACCTGTTTGGATGAAAATGTCTCCTAAAAGGCATACAGGTGCTGGTCATACAATTAGCATATCATCAAAAAGTTTATTTATTTCAGTAATTCCATTCAAAAAGTGAAACTTGCATAATGTATACAGTCATTCCACACAGACTGATATATTTCAAGTGTTC
Source organism: Esox niger (assembly GCA_016801105.1). Taxonomy (NCBI): domain Eukaryota; kingdom Metazoa; phylum Chordata; class Actinopteri; order Esociformes; family Esocidae; genus Esox; species Esox niger. The sequence continues at coordinate 38,535 of JACXGJ010005351.1, forward strand.
ATTCCTTTTAATTTTGATGATTATAACTGACAACTAATGAAAACACCAAAATCAGTATCTCAGAAAATTTTAATATTACTTAAGACCAATACAAAAAAGGATTTTTAGAAATGTTCGCCAACTGAAAAGTATGAACATTAAAAGTATGAGCATGTACAGCACTCAATACTTAGTTGGGGCCCCTTTTGCCTGAATTACTGCAGCAATGCGGCGTGGCATGGAGTCGATCAGTCTGTGGCACTGCTCAGGTGTTATGAGAGCCCAGGTTGCTCTGATAATGGCCTTCAGCTCTTCTGCATTATTGGGTCTGGCGTATCGCATCTTCCTATTCACAATACCCCATAGATTTCCATGGTCCTTAAATCAGGTAGTGATAGCTTTGGCACTGTGTGCAGATGCCAAGTCCTGTTGGAAAATGAAAACTGCATCTCCATTAAGTTGGTCAGCAGCAGGAAGCATGAAGTGCTCTAAAACTTCCTGGTACATGGCTGCGTTGACCTTGGACCTCAGAAAACACAGTGGACCAACTCCAGCAGATGACATGGCAACCCAAACCATCACTGACTGTGGAAACTTTACACTGGACTTCAAGCAATGTGGATTCTGTGCCTCTCCTCTCTTCCTCCAGACTCTGGGACCTTGATTTCCAAAGGAAATGCAAAATGTACTTTCATCAGAGAACATAACTTTGGACCACTCAGCAGCAGTCCAGTCCTTTTTGTCTTTAGCCCAGACGAGACGCTTCTGATGCTGTGTCTTGTTCAAGAGTGTCTTGACACAAGGAATGTGACAGCTGAAACCCATGTCTTGCATACGTTTGTGCGTGGTGGTTCTTGAAGCACTGACTCCAGCTGCAGTCCACTCTTTGTGAATCTCCCCCACATTTTTTAACAGGTTTTGTTTTACAATCCTCTCCAGGGTGCGGTCATCCCTATTGCTTGTACACTTTTTTCAACCACATCTTTTCCTTCAATTTCGCCTCTATTAATGTGCTTGGAC
>JACXGJ010005352.1:0-39514 GCA_016801105.1 Esox niger
GCTTTGGCTAGGCGCATATTTTCGAAATGTGTGCTTTGTGTCCCCCCCCCCCCATGAATAACTTATTGAGTACTGAATGAGAGATGCTGAAAACAGAAAGGTTATCGAATGGGTCATAACAATTGATAAGGCACTCTATTTTCCAATAAATAATTCACGTACTCACTTGTTTAAATAGTATAGTGTCATGCGGGCAATGTCTTGAACCTGCAACCTTCAGCTCTTCAGGCAGGCGCATAACCACTGCTCCAAATAGGGATATCCCAGTAAGAGGGGCAAGTAGCAACCATTCCAAGGTCGCTACAATAGATATTGTCACAGGGTTTAATAGTTGTAAGCTTTTATATTTAAAATATGTAACAAATCTTAGGACTTTCAAAAATACACAACATCACTCATCGCCGTCTGTCCGGCTCAACATCCCGCCCAACATCTCTCGTCGCTCGTCCGTCCTGCTAATCATCCACTCTAGGGCACCCCCTAAGTAGGACGTCCATGTGACCGTGCTGGACGTCAACGTTGCTCTGAGGGATATAGCTGCCTTCCATCGTCGTCCGTCTCAACATCCCGCTTGTCATCTCTTGTCGCTTGTCCATCCTGCTAAACATCCACTCGAGGGCTCATCCTAGTGTGGACGTCCACGTGACCGTGCTGGGCGTCCGCGTCGCTCTGAGAGATGTAGCTGCCTCTCTCAACAGAGAACTCTGATCCGGTTCAGAATTATAAGGTACCATCACAATGGAAAACCTTTAGTTTCAGGCGTATTGCAAATTGAATATCTTAACACCAAAACATTGTTCCAATACACACTACATGTGAAAAAGTGATACTTTTATAAGATTTAGAAATAACACATATTTATATTTGAATAATTAAAACATTTATATTCAACATGTCAATTCATACACAGTTAGGCAATACCATCACGTTTGAAACACTTTTTTTGAAACACTCTACATAACACTATCACTATTATTACACTTTTCATTTTAGCAGGCATATACACTCAGCTAAAGGATTATTCGGAACACCATACTAATACTGTGTTTGACCCTCTTTCGCCTTCAGAACTGCCTTAATTCTACGTGGCATTGATTCAACAAGGTGCTGAAAGCATTCTTTAGAAATGTTGGCCCATATTGATAGGATATCATCTTGCAGTTGATGGAGATTTTAGTACAGTGAACTCATTGTCATGTTCAAGAAACCAATCTGAAATGATTCGAGCTTTGTGACATGGTGAATTATCCTGCTGGAAGTAGGATGGGTACATGGTGGCCATAAAGGGATGGACATGGTCAGAAACAATGCTCAGGTAGGCCGTAGCATTTAAACGATGCCCAATTGGCACTAAGGGGCCTAAAGTGTGCCAAGAAAACATCCCCCACACCATTACACCACTACCACCAGCCTGCACAGTGGTAACAAGGCATGATGGATCCATGTTCTCATTCTGTTTACGCCAAATTCTGACTCTACCATCTGAATGTCTCAACAGAAATCGAGACTAATCAGACCAGGCAAAATGTTTCCAGTCTTCAACTGTCCAATATTGGTGAGCTCTTGCAAATTGTAGCCTCTTTTTCCTATTTGTAGTGATGAGTGGTACCCGGTTTCAAAATTGCTTTGCTGCATACCTCGGTTGTAACGAGTTGTTATTTCAGTCAAAGTTGCTCTTCTATCAGCTTGAATCAGTTGGCCCATTCTCCTCTGACCTCTAGCATCGACAAGGCATTTTTGCCCACAGGACTGCCACACACTGCATGTTTTTCCCTTTTCACAACATTCTTTGTAAACCCTAGAAATGGTTGTGTGTGAAAATCCCAGTAACTGAGCAGATTGTGAAATACTCAGACCGGCCCGTCTGGCACCAACAACCATGCCACGCTCAAAATTGCTTAAATCACCTTTCTTTCCCATTCTGACATTCAGTTTGGAGTTCAGGAGATTGTCTTGACCCGGACCACACCCCTAAATGCATTGAAGCAACTGCCATGGGATTGGTTGATTAGATAATTGCATTAATGAGAAATTGAACAGGTGTTCCTAATAATCCTTTTGGTGAGTATACTTAAACATTGACCTAAGGTGTTTTCTTGGCCTCTGGGTGTTTTTTTATTTTTTTATATCTTTGCCTTTGGCAACATGATGGTCAGTGAGACTGACCTCAAATTTACATTTTAGCCCCTGATGTCCATGTCACTTAGTATACTGTATGGACACTGACCAAACACAATCTGGGCCACTGCAGCAAAATGTCCTTGCTTTGTTGATAATTTTTGTAACAAGACAAAAAATCTTGGAAGTCTGTCTTTAATTGGAATTACAGTTTTAAAAAATCCTGTTTCTCCTGCTACTGCAGCTTTTGGTGTTTCTGCCTCTACTATTAGGGATACAAAACAATGAAACAACAAAGCTAAGCACCAGAATAATATTTATTCTTTTTATATTTGGTATTATTTGTATTCTGTTATTGTAATATACTGTTGTTTTGTGTAAGGTTAGCGATCTAATTTATCTATCAACTTTACATTCTATTAACAAACCACAATATAGCTAGCTAATGTGCTTTAAATTCTTCACTACTACTATCTCTTTTTAACAAAGGATCAATGTTAGGTTTCTTATGGTATTGTTAAATTTGAACTATCCCAAGTCAACTAGCTAACACAAACGAGCACAGCTAAACATACATGGCTCAAAGATGGATTTTGATTGGTCGTCTCGTGTTCATTGATGCTTTTGATTCGATCCCAGATAGAACCTGAACCGTAACTCCAGTGTGGTATGCCTTTTTGGAGATAACTTTTATATTTTGTTAATAATGGACACAAAAAAATAACACAACACGGAGGTTAATAAACTTTCAATAATCCAGTATATGTAAATAACTCAATTTTAACCAAAATGTCAGATGGATCTTTACGATTAGTGGTTTCGTTAAAAATCACTTGGCAGTGTTTCAACACCTGCGGTCAGGCGACCAGATGTTTCAGTGCAGTGACGGTTGGGAGTATTTCGTAAAACTAATATTATAAAATTGGTATTAAGGTTTTCTATGGTTACTACCAATCACGCTAACTTCCTACAAAGTGACACCACTCATTCAAAGTTGTTAGCGTTGGTTGCACCTGGTTATCAGAACCCGAGTCAGCACATTGTTGTTACGTAACTGCAAAGGTTTCGTTTAATAATACGTGACCGTTTTTTGGCACCCAGCGTCACGTGACCAGAAGTGTTTCGATGCAGCGAGTGTCGAACAGTCCATTTTTAGTTAACAGACATAAGAGATACAATTACGAGATCATGTTATGTTGTATCTGTAAACTAGGTCTAGATATGCGATCCGTTTAGGCATTTTACATATTTTCGAGAGTTAAGCCCCCTCACCTCAACAAACAGCGACTATGGGGGATTGTGGCTCTTTACAAACGAGGCTAACATCTATTTTAAATTCGCTTGTGGAAATTGCCGTGGTAGAACTGCTGAGGGTTGTACAGGATAGTGCCGTTGAACTTCGTCTGGAGGTGTCCCAGAGAGAACTGGAAAATGAAGCACTGAAAACTGAGAACGAATCTAACAAGAAGAGGTTAAAGTGTTTGGAAACAGAGCTGTCGACAGCGGGGAATCGACCATGTTCCTATTGTCGTGTTGGTATGTGGCTAACTTGTTTACTTGCAGTTACAAACTGGTTAGTCGTATAATACTCAGAATATTGTTAAGTTTCCCGCTAATGTCCTTTCTTCCGTTTGTGCAGGATGCTTCGGTCTCAAAACAGATGATCAATATGCTGCTGTTCCTATTACATGTTCAGATGGAGATGCATCATGGCTTCAACAGTCTGAATCAGCTCATTCTGTGGAGAAAGTATAATCTAGATCGCTAGCAAATGTCATTATAGCAGTCTGTTTTGCAAATATGTTTACTGAGGCATCATTTGTATTCATGATGTGCACATGACCTGATGATCTGTATGCAAACGTCTTCATACTGCTGTACTTGGTTCAGATAACTGTCATTGAGAATGATGAGATGCAATACCTAATCAAGAAGGAACCGCATGTGGACATGCCTGGGCGAATAGACACACCAGTTTCATCAGAAGGCAATATAAGTTAGTAATCGTTCCAGTAGTGAATGTGGTCAAATTAAATGTCCTATTGGTTACTGTTGTGATGATGTCCTTTGAGCACTGGCCTTTTCTTCTACAAATTGTTGGGCCAATTTCAAGTTTCTGTCTGTGTTTACAGATGATCAGCCTTTTCCTAAAGTGGACATGGTGTTTGATAAAGAGTGGAGCCAAAGCCTGTGGGGTGATGGAGAGGCTTTCAAGGAGGAGGATGAGTCTTCAGACCTGGCGGACGAAGACACTCAAGGTCAATCAGTTATCCATCGGCAGGTCAGTGTTCTTTTTCTGACATTTCATCATCAGAATTAAGACCTGAAGGATTAAAAACAAATCCTGTGGACATGGTTTGAACTGTTAGATTGAGACCTACGGTTCATCTACAGAAGAAGTTTCTGTGTTCCTGAGTGTCCTTTCCTTTTTATTTTTAACATGTAATTTAGCCCTTATTGTATGTGGGGATGCAGTCTGATGTGTTTGTACTGATATGTATTCTGTCGTTAGCCACGTTTTATCGGAAGTACTCAAAAGGGTTGTTTGTAATTGGATCTCTATGATTGTTTGCAGCCAAATTGGCAATTTCAGTTCAAAGACACCAGGGTATCTGACTTTGGCCTTGTAGTACATTTTTTATTAATATTTTATTAAAGAAACAGGAAAATGCATAATGCTCATTATTCCCCTTATTAGGGTCTGACGGTCTGCTGTGTTGTCTACAAGCCTCTTACCCTTCTGCGCTCCAGAGATCTCACTCTTGTTTTAGCTCAACCGTGCCTCATCACAACACAGCGTGATCACTTAGCAGTTTGTCCTTGTCGTTCCCGGAATGTATTTAATGGGTACCTGAAAATGTTCCCTGCCAAACATTTATCTGCTATACTTGCCCCATTTCAACGTGTCAACCCCCCCAAACCATTGCGGTTCAGTTTTCATGGGAGGGGGAATTTGGCCCTAACGTTTTCATGTCGAGACAGGGAGGATAGCTTGGAGTGTATTCATACCTATTGTATCAGTGCCAGGCAATTTCATACTACTTGAACCTCCAGTCGTGTATCACTAGGGAAATGCTTGTTTTCCCAAAGGAGTTGTGCTCTTGGTAACTTCTACTTTGAATCTCTACTACAGGTTGAAGCTTCAAGTTGTCTTGTTGGAGTGGACAACAGTGGTATCAGCAAGGTCACAGTGTGTCAGACGGAGCCTGTATCACTTCCAGAGTGTTCGTCTGCAGAACATAACAAGGTAAGAACCATGTTGCCAAACAGTAGTCAGATAAAATATATTAAAGTCTTAATCTGGAGTGAACAAGTGTGGCCCGATCAGCAAGGCTACAGAGATATTTTGTTTAACTTGTTTCACTTTTTGGACATACACTCACTGGCCACTTCATTAGGTACACCTTACTAGTACCCCCTTTTGCCTTGAGAACTGCCTTAATTTTTTGTGGCATAGATTGAATATGCTGAAAACTTTCCTCTTGAGATTTTGGGGCATGCTGACATTATAGCGTTACGCAGTTGCTGCAGATTTATTCGCTGCACATCCAAGAAAATAACCCCCATACCATACCTCCACAACCACCAGCCTGATCAGTTGATACAAGGCAGGATGGATTAATGCTTTCATGTTGTTTACCCCCTACCATCTGACTAGGCAAAATGTATCAGATTTTTCTATTTGGTGGGCCAGTGCAATTTGTAGCCTCAGTTTCATGTCTGTTAGCTGACAAGAATGGCACACAGTGTGGTCTTCTGCTGCTGTAGCCCATCGGCTTCAAGTTTGACGTTCAAACCTTGGTTGTAACGAGTAGTTATTTGAGTGACTGTTGTATTTCTATCAGATTGAACCGGACGGACCATTCTCCTCTAACCTCTGCCATCAACAAGGCAGTTTTGACCAGAGAACTGCCGCTCACATTTTAGATTCAGATACACAGAACTTGACCCGTAGCTTGTGATCTGGTAAGGCAGGCAACTGCTTGGAGCCTTTAGGCCATTAGGGGGCTCCAGAGGGCTAACAAACTTTACTCCACAGCAATGTCTACAAATGTGGCAATCGCAGTGACCTCAACCCCCTCCCCCTTAAACAGCCAATGGACGATATGCAAAGATATCTCTGCAGGAAAACTCTCTAAAGGCGCCCTATGAAAAGAGTGGAAACTAAAAACAGATATTCTCTCCTCTAACTTCTGGGTATATACAAGAGGATCAATATATTGTCAGATTTTCTCTGAAAACTGCAAGAGCATTGCTGTTGCTGTGGTAACCAATGCAAACTTAGCCACTGTTGCTGTCGTGTGTACACCCACACGGGTGTACAAACGGTAGTCAGATTTTCCTTGCTGTGCAGTTGTCGCTTACCGCGGCCCGTCTGCAGGTGCCTTTATTGTTCAAGTAGTGTAACTGAGGAGGATGGGAATATCAGTTGGATCTGTAAGAACAAGGACGGCAGAAGATAAAAAAAATAAAAAATGTTTTACTGCAGTTGACAAGGTAGGGTACACACAACTGATTTTACCTGTGCGTATGTATTGGGAATTTGGGATGATGCTCTTTCAGATGTTTTGTTGTTTGTAGTATTCTGTCAACTTGTTGTAAATGCTGTGTTCGCTGGTGCAAATGTTGCATTCCGTCTTGTTTGAGTCTACAGTACGTGATAAGAGCCTCCAAATGTATGCCCTTTTTTCTACCCGTAATTTGTACAGGGGGAATAGCCATAAGGTCCTCAGTCAATCCGTTGCGGCCAGATTAAGTTTAAAGGTTTATTTGTCATTTTAAAAACAAGTAATGGCAATGAAATGCTTGGTTTTCACCTCAGGTTAGAGAAAAACCTTAGGAGATTCTGGAATGACCTTTCTTTTTCCACCAATTATAGAATTGCAGTGTTGGAATGAGATTTATTTATTTTTTGTTAATGCCCATGTATGCTTTTGATTGGACAAAACTGAAATACTTGAAATGTTGATACTTATATAAGACATTCATCACAAAGATAGTCTTGTTTTTGTCAACCAAAATAAAAACAATTGTTTAGTTATAGTTTTTTGGGGATCCATTTAGTCAGTTATCGTCTCGTCGACTGTAATAGAAAAATAGGTGTTTGCCAAAATTAACACTGGTTCAAAACGATGATGAGGGTCAATACACCGTAAACAAAGTACAGTCTACCAGCACTACTTCGCCACTGTAGACAACTTGAGCAGAAACGCTTTTTACATTATGTCATTTATACCAAAACCGAACCGTTACCATGACCCACAAATCATGGTATGTACCGAATTGTGGGCCGACTATACCATGTATCTTTAATGTCTACATACTTAATTGGCTGATATATATTTGCGATAAGTATTACCTTATTAAGTGGCTGGTGAATATAGATTGCAATCCCTATTGGTCTTTATATTATTTCTTATTAATAATTGGCTATTAAATTGCCTTTGCAGTCAGCCTCTGCATCCAACCCTGAGATAACTTCAACAACTAATACAGAGGTAAGCAAATGGGTCTGGTATCCATTAATATAACAACATTTTGACTTTCCTAACCCTTACTTGCCGGCTGCTGCCCAGGAGGGTCATCAGGGAATCTGTTTTGATTCCTCTAGGGGTGTTGATTGCCAGTGTGTGTGGATTCCCCCCCCCCATTTGTACTAATTTCATCAAAAGAAACTCTAGTAAGATACTTCAGCTAGATTAAACAAGGTCTTGTACCAGTTGTTGCAAGAAAGATAATTATTTTGTACACTTGGTCTAGAGAAGGAAAAACGTCATTAATAGGTTTTGCCATTCCAACTTTGCTACCGGCAACTCACAAATTCCTTGAAAATATATAACTTGTCTATGCCATATTTTTGTGGTTGGGGTGGGGTCAGAATTTAGAGCACTTTGGAATTGAGTGGGGAGTGTAAGGTCCTGTGTTATGTACCGTGTAGTATGTTTTATATACTTATGTTAGATGCATGGTTTTCTGTGCTTATTCCAGGTTATAGGTGTTGTATGTATCCATGCTGTTTAGTGATATGTTCAATTCATTATCTAGGTCACTCTAATTCTTAACACGTACTCCGCCTGCCATCTGTTCCTGCTCTGTGTGCCTTTTTGGGTTTTTGTTCCTTGTGAGATATTGTATTTTTGCCCCCCCTAGTTGTATGTTGTTAAGGTTTTTCCTCTGTATTGAGCCTTAGACCTTTGTTTCTTGCGTATTGAATTACCAGTTTCTGCTCCTATATACTTATCACTTACTTACTTACATTTCCCTGGGCTATTTTTTAATCACATTCTTGATATTAAAATACCTTGACTGAGAGTCTTCTGTCTCGGCCCATTATGACAAGGAGTCTGGTGTGCAGGGGTGAGGTGGATTGATCAAATTAATTATGTGGTAATCCATGAAAAGGCCAGTGGGGCAATTATTTTCCACCATGGATTTCGGTTTATGTCCATTATTGGTCCATTATCATTGACAATTTAAGATGTAACTTACAGCACCCAGTGGTTACCTAATTTTGACATTGAACAGTTTTTTGATGGGCATCTCCTTTTTTTTTTTTGCAGGGAGTGCTGAGAATTTTGTACATTTCAATCTAAATCTATTTTAAGACCATCTAGAAATAAAACTTGTATGCCAATGCTTGCCTGTAAAATTTTAGTTTTGAACAGTGCAGAAAAAGTTAATGAACTGACATGGAAAATGTGCAGTTCCATGATACATAAATCTGTAGATGCATGCATTTTTTGACCATCTAAATAGATAAGTGATCTGACAGTCGCTGTGTAGTTCCATCAAAACTCTGATGATTGTGCCAGACCAAGGATTATTGATTGTGATTTATCTTACTTGTTATGTTCTCTCTTTCAGTATACTACTAATGGCTTAAATGATCCCAGTGATGACACCGATCATACACACAGTAATGTGGACAATACACCCAACAGCTGCACCTCAAATGATTCAGATAGCGGTGAACCTCTTCACTTCATGGCCCCAACCGCGCAGAGACGAACACTTTCTCCTCTTAAAAGACAGACCAAAAATGCAGGCACAAAAACTTCACTTCAAATAACGCCATTGCAAAAATGCAAATCGTATAACAAAAAGCAATATTGCTTTTATTGCTTCAAACCATATTCGAAAATGGCAAGACATCTTGAACTTGTCCATTTCAATGAAATGGAGGTCGCAAAGGCAGTATGTTTCCCAAAACGATCCAAAGAAAGACAAGTCCAGTTAAACTTACTTAGAAAAAGGGGTAACTTTGCTCACAATGCGGATGTGGTCAGAAAAGGATATGGGGAAATGATTGCGTGTTACCGACCAAAAGAAAGCAAAGAAGCTAAGGATTTCATTCATTGCTGTCACTGCCAAGGTCTATACAACAAGAGTAGCCTTTGGAAACATGTGAGAAACTGCCCTCTCAAACCTAAAGTGGATGGTGAACCCAAAGGCAGAAAGAGAGTTAGATCCACGTGTGCTCTTACAACGCCGGTTGGTTTAGAGATTAGCGATGGCATGAAGAAAATCCTATGCCAGATGAATTCTGATGATGTTTCCCGAGTTGTTCAGAGTGACAAATGCATCATGCAACTGGGACAGCACATGTTCAACAGGATGGGTTCTGACATTGGTAAACATGACTACATTAGACAGAAGATGAGAGAAGTTGGCAGACTCCTACATGAAGCGAGGAAGATGACCCCGATCAAGGCAATGGAGGACATGATCAGACCGTCCAACTTTACTCATGTCATATCAGCAGTGAAAGTTGTGGCAGGGTTCAATGCAGAGAACAACTCCTTCCGCATTCCTTCACTGGCTCTCAAACTTGGTCATTCAATACAGAAGATCTGTAGTATTGTTGAAAGCAATTCTATGATGAATGGAGACCACCAGCTTGCTGACTGTGCTCGGGAATTCAGGAAGACTCACCAGGCACGATGGAATGAGTTCATCTCTGCAGGTGCTATTACTACATTCAAAGAGGCAAAGTGAGACAATCCCACAGGTTATACCCTTTACCCAGGAGAAGAGAAGAGTAAGACAGGACAGGGCACTGAGACAGGATGGAGGCTGCTCATGTTCGGCTCCAAAGGCGGAGCCTGTGCCAGAACCGATGTCCCCCCCCCCTGGGTGTTCCTGATCGTGCAATCCGTGGGGGGGGTGGGGATGCCCTCTAGGCATTTGTTGAGGTTAGTTTGCTTGGTCCTATGAGAGGCAGCTGCTCTGCATTTCCTCTAATGAGGCATCTTATTTAAGTTGGCTTGTTCAGGTCGGTTTGTGGTTCATTGTTTGCTTTTAGCTTTAGTTTACGCCGTACACTTGTTTTGTTGTAATAAGTAACAGTCATGTATTTTTGTACTCGCTCCGGGCCTCGTCCTACATATGCATCGTGACACTTCCTGATATTTGAAGGTCAATAAAGTTGTCATTTTATGGGTATTTTTTTTATATATAGATTTTTATTTGCCTTTATGAAAGGGATTTGGACAATGCTTCAAGCCACACAGCCAGGTAAATCAAGGTGTGGATAGAGGACCACCAGATCATGACCCTGTTATGGCCAGCTCAATCTCCAGACCTGAACCCCATTGAAAACCTCTGGAATTTGATCAAGAGGAAGAGGGATGGTTACAAGCCATCAAACCAAACTGAGCTACTTGAATTTTTGTGCCAGGAGTGGCATAAAGTCACTCAACAGCAATGTGACAAACTGGAGAGCATGCCAAGACGCATGAAAGCTATTATTGAAAATCAGGGTTGTTTCACCAAAGAGTGATTTCTGAACTATTCCTAAATTGAAACATTTTTATTTTGTTGTTGAAAAATGAATAGGAATTTATTTTGTTTGCATTATTTGAAAACAATGCATCTTGTTTTGTTTATTTTGACCAGCTGTTATTTTCTACAAATAAGTAGTCTTAATGACAATTTTCATTTGGAATTTGGGAGTAATGTTGTCAGTAGTTTAAAGAATAAAACATAATGTTAATTTTACTCAAAAACATACCTATGAATAGCTAGACCAGAGAAACTGATAACACTGCAGTGGTCTCTTAATTTTTCCCAGAGCTGTGTATGTACACTGCGTGCACAATTATTAGGCACATTTTATTTCTCAAGATTCATTTTATTTTTGAACATACAAGGCTCTCAGTCAGTCCAAAGTATAATTGAAACCTCAAACCTGAATGTTTCACAAAGGAAAAGTTTAGATCTTTCTCAGGGGAATACATTAGAGTGTACATTTATTAGGCAACAATTAGTGTGCAGATTAGGCAACTAATCCAAAAAATTATTTCTCACAACTCACGTGTTTATTCTCAATTTTTAAGGTAAGTGTAACAAATAAGTAACAAAAAATGACAATTAAAATTGGTGTATTTTCAAAAATATTCAGTGACCACTATTATCACCTTTCTTTTCAATAGCTACCATGAGCCTTCCATCCATGGAGTCTGTCAGTTTCTTGATCTGTTCACGATCAACAATCGCTGAAGCAGCAACCACAGCCTCCCAAATGCTCTTCAATGAAGTGCATTGTCTTCTCTGACTGTTAATCTCACATTTGAGAAGGGTCCACAAATTCTCAATAGGATTTAAGTCAGGGGAGGAAGGGGACCAGATAATTATTCTGGCATCTTTGAGGCTGTTGTTTGCTGGCCAACAGTGGAGTACTTGGATGCATGCGATGGAGCATTGTCCTGCCTAAAGATGATGGCCTTCTTGAATGCTGAGGACTTCTTGTACCACTTTTGGAAGAAAGCATCTTCCAGAAACTGGTAATACATTTGGGGGTTGAGTTCCAGTCCATCTTCAACCCGAAAAGGTCCGACTACCTCATCCTTAATGATAGCAGCCCATACCAGTACACCTCCTCCACCTGGCTGGTGCCTGATGGAAGTCACTAATGTGTCCATTAGTGATCCAGCCACAGGCCCATTCATCTGGTCCATCTAGAGTCACTCTCATTTCATCTGACCATAACACCTTTGAAAAATCTGTCTTCAGGTATTTCTTTGTCCAATCTACAGTACATTTCAAGTCTTATTCAGTGGTGGTCGTTTTTCAGCCTTCTTGACCTCGGCAATGTCTCTTAGCAGTGGACACCTTGTATTTCTGGACACTCCAGGAAGGTTGGAGTCCTGGAATATGATGGCACTGGAGGATAATGGGTTCCTGGTAGCTTCACATTTAATTCTTCTCAAGTGTTTTGCAGTTAATTTGCATCCTTTCTACATGCGTATTTGCACCCCAGTTGAGTATTCTCAACAAAACCTTTGATTGTCCGGTGATCGCGCCTCAATAGTTTAGCTATTTCAAGGGAGTTGCACCCATCTCAAAAGTATTAATTTTTTTTTAAAATAATTCAGTGTCAGTTAAGATATAAACCATAAAAATCATTTCTTTGTCAGTGGGCAAACGTACAAAATTAGCAGGGGATCAAATACCTTTTTTACTCACTGTAAATATATTGTGAAATATGAAATTGTGAAATGAATTGTTAAATGCAGATTTTTTTTTATCACTTAAGATTAATGGTGTATATATTGATTTTAAAAATACCCTAAAATTCCTCCATATATACTGCATTGACAGAATAGCCAGTAGAAAAGTGATATAGAAACAAGATGTCCTACCAGTAAATACATAAATTCCCATTCTGACAGATGTGTATACATTAATGAATACTTTAGACAGGCACATGCGCTGAACTATTAGTTTTTTCCATTTACAAAACTGTTTGCCGTAGTATTTCAGAGAACACCTACATTATTGTAGACCCTTCGCTCGTAACTTATTACATGTCATGTCAAATAGAGTGGAATGATTTACTCGGTCCAAGTGAAATGGCTAAATTGAACTTAAGCAAACGATCATGTAGTTAGCTCAAATCCGAAATTGTAATTGGTTAAAAACAAAAGGTTTGCGTGAAATAAAGTTCAGCTTTTCCTGACATTTTCTTAGTTGCATCTCATAGCAAAAGGCATGGTCCACAATTTTGGCACAAAACCTTCAGGCGTCCGTTAGAAAGCTGAATTTCAACTTTTAGCATGACAATTACCCAAAGCACACATCCAAATCCACAAAAACATGGCTTCACCTGAAGAAGATTAGCGTTTTGGAATGGCCCAGCCAGAGCCCAGACCTGAATCCAATTGAACATCTGTGGGGTGATCTGAAAAGGGCTTTGCACAGGAGATGTCCTCACATTCTGACAGGTTTGGAGCACTTTTGAAAATAGTGGGCAAATAATGCCACATCAAGATGTGCCATGCTAATAGACTCCTACCCCAAAAAACTAAGTGCTGCAATCAAATCAAAAGGTGCTTCAACAAAGTATTAGTTTAAGGGTGTGCACTTACACAACCAGATTATTGTACATTTCTTATTATTTATTTTTCCCCCTCAAAGATTTGTTTGTTTTTCAATTGAATTGTTCATGTGATAGGTTACATTAAAAGTTGAAAAGGTTATGACATGATTTATCTTTGTCTTATTTTTTTACATAACAAACACCTGGCTTTTTATCAAGGGTGTGTAGACTTTTTATATCCACTGTAAGTTACGTTGCCTGTCTTAACACAGAGTAACCAGAATGTAAACGTGGGCTGGCTAATGTGTTACTGTTATCTAGCGGTAGTACTGTACAGCAACACTAAAGCGCTGAGTAGAAGTTGGCAATGCAAACAATCTAAAAAATAAGATTTCTATGAATGAATGAACAGTTAATAAAATAAATAGCCTGGAAATTAAATAAGGTACGAATAAATGTCTGGATGTGACACCAATGCACTTGGTGTCGGTTGTCTAGAATTCCTCTGGCAGGGAGCAGCATGTATCCAATACATTTAAATATCTACATATATTGATTATTATAAAGCATAAAACAATAAACAAAACAATAAATAATGAAGGAATTAGTGTTTGGATCCCTTTTCCTTAGTTTTTCCATGCGAGCAAATGGGTAACTATGAGTTACGAAATGTGCGTCCCCGGCGTTCCCCAAACAGTGGGTGGAGTTGGTAATTTGGAGTTGTGGTCAACCCGTCGGTCGCCTCTATTAATGCTTACGCGCATTACTAACTGGATATATTAAGGGCTCCTCAGCTGCTAGGCCATTACTATTCAATTACACGCGGAAAGCAGATACGCTGTAGCCATCAAAGTTTACAACTTTATCAATATAATGTATTATTATTATTATGTATATACCAAGGAGTATCAAAAGGTAAGTTTACATTCTATAAGAGGTAGAAGAATCCTAATGCAGTGAGTGATTCTGGTAATGGCAGAGGTCAATGTACGGTGTCAAAATAAATAACCTAGGCAATAACCTAATTGAATCCCTCCTGTCTTCTATCTCTCTCAAAACATGTTGATTGAGAAATCCTGAAGAACCAAGCCTGTAACTTTCTCTTTTATTTCCTGGTCAAATTAGCTTCTAATGCTCCCTTTTCCTTTTATGATTTGCAACCTACTGTATCTAAGTGTTGATACTGCTTTGTTAGGAAGATGCTTTGAAGGCCACTCTTCTGAATGCAAAACAGATGTGCATTAGGAAACAGTGGAAGGCTATCCAAATGAGAAATAAATCCGGTGAATCAAAGTCATCGAAGAAAGCTATCAGAAAGTAACTTGAACAGGTTAAAACTGAGCTGAAGGACCTAAAGCACAAGCTGAAGAAGGCAACGTCATCTAAATAAAAAAACTGGTACTTCTTCCTCTGAGGATACCAGCCCTTTGAACAAAAGCGTGTGTCTCAGAAAGAAGGCAGAAGGCCAGGACTTTGAAGACATGTGACTTATCTTCGAGGTCAAGTTCAAGATTGATTTAATTATTCCCGTTGTAAATACATATCTTTTTCAAAGACAAAACGGTAGTAGCCATCTAAGTTTCTTGCTAGTTGCTAGATTTACATTTGAGTAATTTAACTAGTAGACTATAATCAAACTTTGTTCATTCAGTTAGCTAGGTGGAAAAATCATCTAAAAGTTTGTTATCCCATTAAAACTGAGGCTGACTGTTTCGCAGTTTTTTGAGGGGTGGCTAAAAAGTGACAACGTGTGGTGTGTTTACAAGGCATTCAATCCGTTAAGTCAGAAAAAGCTAAGGCCTGTTGATCAGAGTACTACTGGGTATCTCCACTTGTAAACGCTGTGAAACGTACTAACACAGACAGATTTCCTAGTAAAAATTATTTTGTCATGTTCTATCGAAATATTAGTGACTCTTGATTGTCCATATTTTACATTGGCAAGTGTTATTAATGAGTTGCATGAAGAATGCAATATACATGTACAATTATGCACATTTCTATACAACTACAAAAGTAATTCTAAGTTTGCAAACCATTTTCACAACTAAAAACACATGCCACTGTTTGACCTTCATTATCGTGCTCTGCGTTCAACATAACAGTCATAATGCATTTTGCCTGAGGTTCAGGACAGACAAATACGTTGCTGGCTACAACCCTGTGTAGCTACTTAATAGAAAGCCTAAAATGAAACAGATCTGCTGCATATTTGTTCAGGATAGACAGACACTTCGCTGGCTGTAAGATTCTCCCCTCATTTCACTTGACAAAAAAGTCCATTATCGTCACCTAAACAATAGTTTTTGTATCAATGTCATTCACGAATGGCTACCCAGCTAATACGTTATGTGACCACAACGCACCGAGATGTTATGGATTGGTAATGTCATGACATTACCTTGTTAAATCGTTGTGGCAACGTTACCTGGAGGTAATTACATGACCACATAATTGGTAATCTTCCTTACCTCCTAAGCACATTGCAGGAGCGTAATTACATGACAAGGTGAATACCTATGTACTGGTTTGGTGACGATCCTACGTAACACCTACGTTATCGGAAGTAAATTACCACCTAATTGGTCATCTTACCTGCTCAGGATGTAGCAGAAACGTAATTGCAGAAACGTAATTAAAGGACATATTTGACAATGTAACAACTTTTGCACCAGTAGGGAAACGATTGTACGTAACTTCAATCGAGAAATATTAACTCCTATTTTCGTTGCTACAACGTACTTTGATTACGATGTCATTTCTGCCACAAATCGGAGACCACTTATTCCAATTATTTCAAAGTTCACCTGAAGATCTTTATAGTCACAAGAAATCCGCAATTCAGACCAATTAAAATAATTATATATAATCTCCCACAACACAGATGCTGTCACATTTGGGAGCAGGCAGAGTAGTCAGGTACGGGCGGGAGGTCGACACACAGGCTGGCAACTGAAGTACTGGCATGGAGCAGGCAGAGTAGTCGGGGACGGGCAGCAAGTCGGTACACAGGAAATCCAAACGGAATGTAGACTCATGAGTTGCTAAATAGCGCATGTGTTGAACAACCATTATTTGGCAGGGAAGGGATGGCAGAGGACTGTGGAAATACTGTTGGTGATGGGGCGAATGGGGACAGGTGCGTAATTGGGAGACGTGCGAGTGTGTGACAGACTGGCTCAGGGACGAGAGGACCCGCCTCTGCGTGATCGCGGAGGCGGTGGCGTGACAGATGCACAGTGTACACAAATTGTAAACTGTTCACACGCAAATGTGCCACAGCTCGAGTCCCCCTATTTCTTGTTCGCTTTACTTTATACTCCTAGTCATCAGAAGTATACGGTATCTCAGACAAGTTTATAGTATCTTTAACTCCTGTTTAAGATAATTCTGATTTATGTTCAGAGTTTTCACCAGTACTCTTCTGCTACTGTGGTTAGCCCATATTTGTAGTTATTGCTATTTGGAAATGTTATATTCATTGACGTTAATCATACTTTTGTTTTCTAATCTATAATTTTCCAATTTAGTTATTTTGTTATTAAGTTGTGTAGTCTACATTATAGTACTGTAGTATACCTAGCTAACTACTACAGTGTCGCAAGTTTTCTTTTAAGGAATACCTGGCTTTCTAGCTACTGCAGCTAGCAAACAGAACTGTACGACTACGTTAAACATATATCAGTTCTTTGAGTCAACATAATTTCTGGAGCACCAACTTCATTTTTGGACAAGGAATCTCAGATGAGCGTATTTAACTTCTTTACAAAACAGATAGATAACTATCTGTCATATCGCGAAAATCACTTTTGTAGTTTCCATCGAATCTTTGCTTGTTTGATTGTATTTTTTCAGTTGAATAATATTTATTGTTTTGTTTCAATGTATTGTAAATGTTTTACTATCCTCATGGTATCCCACTTTTTCACTAATCGAAAATAACCCATTGAAGAGTAAAACATCCATATTGGCTTGTGTTCTAATATTTTCAGTATTTGTTTGATAATTTTTCCAAATTTGATCAACTGATAGCTGGAACAAAAATGTCAATGATTGGAGAAGGATAAAACTCTACTAGCAGTAAAAATACTGTTTATCATGACTATTGCCTTTGAAGACCTACAGTTTAATTGGAGTCAACTAGATGAGATTTGCTATTTGATCCTTCCTGATGGTTATGAAGTCCCACACAGTTCTCATTTTAATTTCTGTGCTGTAGACAAACTTGGGAGTGTGAGGTGGGTGATAAATAAAATATTTGTCAAATTACATAAATGTTCTGGTTTGTTTTTAAATGTATTTATTTTTTTTACAGCAAAGGGGGCTCTTGTATATTACAGGATGTCATGTAATTTGCTAGAAGAAAATGTCTGGTCTGATTAAATAACAGCTTTGCCATTATTATAAAATAAATGTATAATATTTATACATAAAACCTCACAGTAAAACGAAATGTCGGTGTAGAACCCTGTTGAAATGTGTAGTGCACATTTAAGATTTCATGGAACAGGTAAACAGTTAAGATGTTGAATGGACAGACATAAACTTAGCTGTACATATTCCAGCTGTATGTATGAATATAGAAAATTTAAGTGGGAAAGTGGAATGAATGGTCAAGTGAATAGGATGCCTGGAATTCCCGATTTCCAACCAACAACCTTAGAAATACCACATGCTAGCGACCAACTGACAACGTCAATTAGTTACGTTGTATCAACAACAAGAAAACTCACTTTTCCGGTTGTGACAATGTTGCTGCTACATAATTTTAGTCGCCAAATAACATCGTAACAGTATTGTGACAACAGGAAATTGTGAGCTGGGTGATAAGCTGTTAAAGTGGTCAGTGGAAAAAGCCATAGCGTTCAAAGATACTATTTGTGGTGGAGGTAAACTTAATAAGAAACATTACTCAGTTTAACACAATGGTTAATGGTGTCCAACGAAATCTTCAAACTCTGCGTAATGTTCCCAACTCTGGTGTAGTAGTAAACGATAGTCTTTCACGTGGGCAGCCTGGGTTTGATTCTCGAGGCCAATACACTACTGCGGGCCAACTGAACTAGGCTAACCTTGTTTCTTGTTTTGAATTAGGTCATCAAAATCATATTTAAATTGCAATTTGAACAGGTGCGATTTCTAAACCGCTGCCATATGTATTTTTACACTCAATCAGTATATACATTTTTTACTGGTGTGCCATCTTCACTATAATCATGTTCGTGTTTGTAAACTATATATTAGGAATGGATTTTCGAATCCGCCCACGCAGAGGTAGGAACTTTCCCACTTCCCAGTTGCTCATGAACGAACCATCCAAAACAGAGAGGTTGATATGCAAATATTATTTTTAATGACGATCTTGCATTCATTACTGCTTGTCCATGAAACAGAGCAAATATCCATCACAAGATGCAGATTATCTTTTTAACCTTTATTTATACTGGTTTAGACAGGCCTATAGTGAGGGAAAAAAGTATTTGATCCCACTGACAAAGAAATGATCAGTCTATGATAACATCAAAGAGGGGTACATAACACGTGTAATAATAAGAGTAGAAGCCTAAATTTTAATAGTTCAATGCATGTGGGCTAAGCCCAGATTCTATTTAAACCTGGTCCAGATCGGAGGCATAACCAGATGGACAAGGACGGGGACAGACGGGGGGTCAGCAGAGTGGCAGCTGAAATCGTCAGGTATCGTCTTGATCTGCAACACAACCAGGAGGACTTTGGATAGGGACCGCAATGGTGTGGGTTAAGACCTCATGTCCTCCTAAGTTTAAAACAACAGAAAACAGGGAACATTTAGAAAATGCATTCCTTAGATGTATAGGGATTTATAGTGGGGAAGGAGAACTGACCCTACTCCCCAGCACAATAATATAGCAGCGTAAAACATTGGGGCTGAGACGGGGGGTCCAGTGACACTGTGGCCCTATCTGGATGAGGCCCCGGAAAGGGCCCAACAGGCAGGAAATCAATCCACACACATTGCCAAGCATCAACCAAAGGGACACCCACCAACCGCAATCACCCTGAATGAGGGCCGAGTATTGCCAGCAGAGCACAGCCAAATTGCACAAGTGCGCAACAGAGACAACAACAAGCCAGTGACTCTGCCCCCAAATGGCATTGAAGGGAGGGCGTCCCAGTGGCGATGAGAGCCCACCTGGCAAGACAGCAAGGGTGGGCAGTATCAGGCCTTTCTGGTCACCTTCACGCCCCTGGGCCAGACTACACTTAATCATAGAATAGGCTGAAGAGATGAGTCTTTAGTAGACATTTGAATGTTTGCACTGAGTCTGCATTTGTAATTTTGATTGGCAAATCATTCCAAAATAGTGGAGCTCTATGAGAGAAGGCCCTGCCTCCAGCTGTTTGTTCAGAAATGTAAGGTACAGTTAAAAGGCCTGCATTTTGTGAGCTAAGGTTACGTGCAGGTATGTATGGCTGGATCATTTCAGTGAGATAAGTAGGAGCAAGTCCATGACTTGATTTAAAGGTTAACAATAAAACCTTAAAATCAGCCCTAACCCTAACAGGCAGCCAGTGTAAAGAGGTTAGTACTGGAGTATTGTGTTACATTTTTATTGTTCTAGTTAAGATTCTAGCAGCCGTGTGCAGCACTAATTGAAGTTTATTTATTGATATGTCAGGGTAACCGGAAAAAAGCGCAATGCAGTAATCTCATCTTGATGTAACAAAAGCATGGATTAGTTTTCCTGCATCAGTTTTTGATAGAAAGTTAATTGCAATGTTTCAAAGATGAAAATAAGCAACTCTTGAGATATATTTTATATGTTCATCAAAGGAGAGGTCAGGGTCAAGGGTAACACCGAGATTTCTTACACTTTTTTGGGATACGACCATGCAGGATCACAGTGAGATCTGCCAATAAAAGTCTTTGTTTCTTGGGTCCTAAAACAAGCATTTCAGTTTTTCTTGAGTTTAAAAGCAGGAAGTTCTCTGTCATCCACTTCCTAATATCTGAAACACAAGGTTTCAAAGTAGCTAATTTGGGGGTTTCTTGATGCTTCAACGAAATATATAACTGTGTGTCATCCGCATAGCAGTGAAAATTAACATTGTGATTTCGGATTACATCTCCAAGAGGCAGCATATATAGTGAGAACAATAAAGGGCCCATGACCGCGCCTTGATGAACACTAAAACACACTTTTGTTTTGTCCGAGGATATACCATAGCAACAGAACAGATGCAGTACCTTTGTCTGAGGCCATTAAAAGGTCATTTGTTACCTTCACAAGTGCAGTCTTAGTACTATGATGGGGTCTGAAACCAGACTGGAGGATTTCATATATGTTATTTGTCTTCAGGAAAGCATTCAGTTGTTGGGAAACACATTTTTCTGTGATTTTTGAGAGGAATGGGAGGGTTGATATTGGCCTATAGTTGTCAAAGTGTCAGGATCCAGATTAGATTTTTTTAAAAGAGGCTTAATTTCAGCTATTTTTTGTGAGTTTGGTACACATCCGGAGGAAAGGGAGCAATTTATTATTTTCAACATTGGCTGACCTAGCACCGAAAATAGCTCCTTGAGTAATTTAGTTGGAATTTGGTCTAGTTGACAATTCGTGGGTTTAGAACTCATTACAAATTTAGTGAATGTGTCGAGTGATACGGGATCAAAAAGTTCCAGTGTCCCTATTGACACCTGGTTAGGTAGGTTCAGGCCATTCTCAGGACAACTGAGATTTTGGGGACTGTAATTATTTGAGGAGTCAGTTATTTGTTTTCTAGTGGTGTTGATCTTTTCATCAAAAAAGTTCATCTATTCATTACAGCTAAAGTGAATTCAAACTTCACTTATTAAGCGTTGGTTTTAGTTAACTTTGCCACTGTATCAAAGAGACATTTTGGGTTGTTTTTGTTCACCTCAATCAGGTTGGAGAAATACGCTGAACGAGCAGATGTGAGTTCTTTTAGGTATTTAAGTGTGCTGTCTACCCAGACTAGTCTTCCCCAGTGAACTGGCTTGAGAACAGAAGCTAGTGACAGCAAGCACTGAACTAGCTTTCACATGGAATGTGTACTTGAGTGTGTGTGTGCGTGAATGTGTAATTTACTGTATGTATGAGTAGTGAGTGCCCGTGAGCTGATGAATATATCACTAAATAGTACATGATTGGCAAGAAACTGACTTATTTGCCCCACCAAGCAGTGCCAAAGAACGTACGTAATAGATTTATTGAAGCACACACTTCCCTATAATTATTTATAAATAAGCAGAAGACAATGCTTGTCTTACATACAGAGGCTAAATCTTGCTTTTGCAACTTGTAATATGAGAACTGTGCAAGCTAACAGGCTAGTCACAAACAATTTCATTAATAATAACAGTGCAAAAAACATTGTGCAGAATGGCATACCCAACCCAAACATACTTATTATTAAAGCCCTATTTCTGCACTCAACCTCATTGGGTTTCACTCCTACCAGCTAAAAACAAAGCTCTAGCAGATGTGATCTCCAACACTGGGAAATAAGTGCCTTATTTGCCAAAATCTTGTTCAGTTTATTTTAGTGGCCTTTGTTGAACAGCGTTGCATCATCTTCTCTCCTACTGTCCCATGTGGGGCGCGAACCAGTGAACCTCTCATCATAATGATGATGGCCGACACCTAGGTTGAGCAAGGAAAACAACTAATTTACAAACTAAGTTCACATAGTGATTGACATAACCGATTGAACTGCTAACAGTGCTTACTGGCTAGCTGATAGAAAACAAGAGGGAATAATTCATTTGACTAATTTAAATTAGAGAGGAGCCAAACTGATGGGTGGCCAGTCTGTTGACTTTGCCAGTTGATGATTGTTAGTGGTCATGACCCTTGGGGCCAAATCCTGTTATTTGCATATTCAGATCACCAGCAGGTGAAGAAATGCAGATTGTCTGTGTCCAGAGTCTTTAGACCACCAGATCCTCTCCTCACCAGATTTGCCATGGGTTTAACACTACTAATAGTAATACATGTACACATTCTAGTCTCCCTTCAGAAACTGAAAGCTACAACAATAAAAAAGTAGAGGGATTTCCTGGTATTCCTGGTAATCCTGGAATTTTCAAACAGGTAGTCAAACATTCAAATTCCAAAGAAATGCCAGATACAGTACATATGTTCACATCATTAGATTCTTAATGCCTTTAGTTGTTGAATCCATTGACCTCAACTGCTAACAAAAATGCAAGATTTTACTAATCCGATAAATTGCATGAAACACTCCTTTATTGATGATGCAGTATAATATATACTTCACATTTATGAGTCAATCAGTTACCGTAACTGTTAAAGCTACCAAATAATCTAATGACGAATGCACACTTTAATTAACACTATATGATCCGCGTCTCCCTCGGATGCTCACCTCTCTCCCCAACATAACACTGGCACCTGACCACGCCCACTCTTCCAGATCTCATTCCCCAGAATTCTGATTGGTCCCCTCGTGCTTGTTCTCTCATTCCAGCCACAGTACTTCAGCCAGCAGTCTCCACCAGACCTCGTCAGAGATTGGTTGTCTGTTTGTGCCATATTCTATCGTTGAACCTGCTTTTGGATATTTGACTACGACCCTTGCCTTGGAGATTTCACCGACTACATCTTAAGCCTTCGTCCCTCCTGTACCTTCGCCTGGTTACACAGTCTTCGCCCGTGTCTGAACCTGTCTGTCCTCTACTGCCTTGTCCTACCGGAACTATTGCCTGCTGTGTGTGACCCTGCTTGACCACCACGATACCTGCATTACCCCAAGTAGATCCAGAATTAAACACAGTGCGCTCTGCACTTGAATCTTATTTGGTTTCCTTGATTCCTTACAAACACCAGTGCAGTGATTCCTGCTCTGATATGTGGTAATCTAACCACTTAACATACAAACCTTCATTCCCCAATCCCTGGTCCTCTCAGCCTGTGTAGTCTTGCTCTTTTTTCTCTGTATTGTGAGGAAAGCATTATAAAGTTTTATTTCAATTCTGGAGACTTCTGTTAAAACAAAAGTTACAGACACACTGAAAGCTACCAAATGAAAAATTAATTTCCTGGTTTATAGGCTTCCTTTTCTTTATGCACTGCAAACAACACATGGTAAAATGCCAGAGAAATTCTACTGAACAGTGTCTTACCTTCAGATTCTCCAGCTCAAGGACAGTTGGATTTGCTGACTATAGTTGTTAACAGAAAGGCTAACTTTCTCTATACACAATACTATACTTATAATACACACCAGTGCTCTACATGTAATATACTCACTGGCCACTTCATTAAGTGTGCGTGGTGGTTAATGTAAATAACCCAAAACAACTTCAGTGTGATAAAACGTCTCTGTGGAGCTAGATGTCTGATTGTTGGCTGTCTCTCCTGCAATGTAACACCAACATTTGAGATAAATTATTGTATTTATTAATTACAGAAAATATTTAGGTTAAGACCTTATACACACGTAAACACACATGATAAAACACAACAAGTAAATGGCCCTAATCTGATTCAAACAGAATGAGACCTGAACCCTCCTGTGCTGTAAGGTATGTGTGTATTGCATAGATAATGATTCAAGGTAAGGTAATACACATACCACCACAAGAACAAAATGTTTTCATAAATTCCCTCACAGTGTTGTTGGGGGGTCCTGCGAGGAAAAATAGACAAAATCATTCAGGAGGTTCTTAAGACACTTTTGTAAATATATGTTCATATTATTGAAGCAGTAACTTTGAAGAGACACTGAGTATTCTTACCAGTTTTTTTCCTCCACACCAAAAACCAAACTAGGGGGTAAAAAATTCAAAATTTTATGAAAATAGGAATCTGTGTATTAATTATTTTGTCAGCTATTAAGAATAACTTGAACGAACTTTACTTGCTTAAGCTGTAATAAAAGGCATTGTTTCTAAAAGTTGTAATAAACAACCAGCATACAGCAACTAGACACCTGAACAATACTCTGAACACTGGTAGAAAGGGTATCAGCTTCAGGGGGAACGGATCACTGTTGTTGCTAATGTTAATTCACTTAGTGTTTCAGAAATACAGTAATTCCTCACTTTAACTAATCTGGTTCTCAGGGGTGGGTAGTAGTGCGTTACAAGTGACACAAATTATGAGGAACAAGTACTTTTCTAGTTACTTTCTGAGGGCTGTACTCTTTACTCTGGCTTACGTTTTTTAAATTAATTGTTTCACCTATTCCTTCGTAAGAATTTTTTCTTCAGTCATTGGTCAAAAATATAGTTTTTTTTGTTTCGTGATTTGATTTTAGTATGGGGTGGTGTGTTCCCTCCCGCTCCTTTTAAATATGCTGAGGGATGAGGGAATTCCAATTCCTGGCCACCCAGTTGTTTCGATTTAAATTTGAAATAGGCAACATATATTGAAATCTAATTTTTTTCCTAATGATGCAACCAGCTCTGCTTTTGAAAACTCATACATATAGGGGAACATAGGGGTAAGGTTAGCAAACTGGCTCACGCTACTTAGCCAGCTAAACACAAATATAACTATATCTTTTTTAAATTCAACTTTTCTGTCATTGAACAAGTACAGTACATTGAAATGCAGTAATATATCCTAATGATAATGTAATATTCTCCTAAAATAACACTACAGCCTGTTAGTATTTGTATTATGGTTCATTGGGCTTGACTCAAACTTCATTATTCAGTAATGCACTTTAGTTAGCAACAGTCTAGCTAGCCAGATTTTAGTTGAAAGAAATTGCTACTAACCAGGTGGCTCGGTTGCAATGCAGTTAGTCATTCTACCCAATACCTTACTAATAACAAAGGTTTGATTGACAAGATGTACTGTGCATTCCTACACAAGGTAAATATTTTTCTTGTACCAGTAACATATCTGATGGTCTTCATTCACAAAAATCATATTTGCAACACAGATTAATGATAGAAATACAGTGTTATTTATTGTGCAAATTATTTTGTTTTCTATTCTTCATGACTAGGCTGACTGGAAAACAAATGCCTATTCAAACATAAAACATGGAGTTTGGAATTAAGTAATCTTTCCTTGTTGTTACTGTGGGTCTAATGTCTTTAACAAAATATGTAACTAGTACTCAAGTATTTTTGACCAAGTACTCTTTTACTCTTGCTTGAGAATTTTTTTCAGGTGGTACTTCAACTTTTACTTGAATACTTTTTAGGACGAGTGAGAGTACTTTTACTTGAATACAGATTTTCAGTACTCTACCCACCCCTGCAGGTTCTAGTGTGTGAAGTACTCTGTAACTAAAGATGGGATGTTCTTACCTGAGATGGCAATTGCAGCACTGCAAAGTAAAGTGCGTATAACAACACCAACAACTTCAAAAGATTCTGGAAAGTCATAATCTATTAATTGTTAAACTCTTTAGGAAATGAACATAGTAAATCACTCAAAAATAAACAGTGATACTAGCATAATTCATACTGTAAGATGATATACATTTATGAGTGTCCACTCACTTGAGTCAAACAGTGGTCCAACTGGATCACTGACTTCCTCACTAACAGAGTTCTCCAACATGCAGGTGTACTTGTAGCTGTTTTGATACTGTTTACTGTCACTCTTAATGACATTCAGTAACTTGTCAGACTTCTCCCAGTTCCCCTCTCCCACTTTCCACCAGTAGGTGACTGGTTCAGCATCAGATGTGTGACCTTCACAGTTCAGAATGCAGGAGCTTTGGTCATCTTTACAAGAAACAATAATATTTGGTTTGGGGATTGTTTCTGTTAGAGAAAGGAACAAGTTAAGGAATTGTCAGACAAAGTCTGAAAGACCCGGTATAACCTGTATTTTTTTTCTAGCCACTTGCAATGACATGCAAACACACAACCACTCACTGAGAACAGATAATGTATATGTCTTCTCAAGCATTTTGCTGTTTAACTCCACAGAGAAAACTCCTTCATCGGTTTTCCTCAAGTGGGTGATTCTCAGCTCTCCAGAAGTTGTGTTTAAGGTTGTGCGGCCATTGAATCTGTGACCAAAGTAGTTCACAGCACTGTCAAGTTCCTGGTTAAAGTCTGCCAACTTGTTCTGGTCCACCCTCCAAAGGATGGCTGAGGGGGAGTTAGTCATGGAGTCTGGCCTCAACACAACTTCACCTCCCAGTTTACAAGGAACATTCTCTGGAAGAAACATTTCATAAATCAAAGAATCCATGTTAGAAATCAGTATACAAAAATGTATAAATATGTTTCTCCATTAGCATTCAAAGTGACAATAAAGTGACATCAACCTTCTGAGCTTCACACTTGTCACAGAATGTGCCCCATGACCTCTCTAGTGAGGATGGATCCTTACTTTTCACCCTAGTTTTCTGAATTTATCTACCCAGATTACACATACAGGTTGGAGTGAAAAAAACTATCAATAATTTACTTGGCTGGAGTGTAATGTTCTAGTAATTCTAATTCTATGTATTGTCAATCATCAATGTAATCCAGGTGGATATTTTTTATAAACAGCCTCAGAAGATATCACCATGAATCCTGCCTGAGGACATAAAGATGATGATTATATGATAATATTTTACAAACTTGTTTTCAAGGTAAAAACAACAATGGACTGTTATCATAACAAAGTCCATTTAATGGATTTTATTGCCTGTCTGAAAAAATACATTTGTGAACATGCAAATGAACAAGACTGAAAGAAAAAAATGGAAGGAGGCAAAAAGGTGAGCCAGGGCCAGTGTTTTTGCTATAGTACCTACTCTTCTAAAATTACTGAAACTCCTGAAAATCAGCCTGAACCCCTTCAGGTTAGAACATGGAAGTTTAGCTATTGAATGTATTAGAACGTTTTGATGTATTGGAAGGACAATTTAACGGTTACTTTCCCCATAAAATGACATTGCTGACTAGCTCCATAAAACCGTATTAGAAATCCTTAATAATATTTTGTTTTTCAGGGAACGGCATCAAGGGCAAAGCATTCAAAGTAGAGGTTCCATAGGGCCAAGAAAGAAAGTGCATCCAAATTGCCCTGGGCCACAGTCTATGCTTTGTTGGGCCATCAAAAAGTGAATTCACCCTTCAGAAGAGCTCTTTTCCATACATCCCTGATTAAAGATAATAGAAGAAAAGAAAAGTGCAAAAACAAAGACAGGCAGTTGATTGTGAAAGTGGTCACTACAAGCTTCAAAATTAGTCCCTGACTGTTTTTGGCTACTCTATAAAGAGAACAAAGTATCCTGTGGAAGTGTCTACCATGGAAGGAAGTGCGTCAGTCAGACATTTTAAAAAGAAAAGAACTTGCATACTTTTTTCTTCGAAATTATGCAAATCGAATGGCAACCGCTCGCAAACAGGCTGAAGAGAAAGAGGCAAAAGAGGTTGCTTACCAATACAATGAGGAACTTGCCAAGGGAGTTTCTCTCTAACCAAATGTCAAACACCTACTTCTGATGTCTCAAACCCTTTTTCGGTGTTAACCCCCTCTTCCTCTGACCATGACATATGTCTATGAAAAATACATGGCCACTTGCAATTTATGGACAATGCCTTTGCTGAATCATGGGCTGCTGTTTTTAAGAAATATTGTGAATATGTCTGAAGCAACCATGTGTGATCCCAAAGCCAAGGTCTGTGCTTATGGTGAGTGCAGGGAATGCCTCCACACTTGTCACCTGATACTGAGACCTCCTGTGCAAGAGAACATTTGTTTCTTTCAGTGGATGACAGAGGAGATCCTTAAGGATGAGAAAATGTCTACAATGACAGTAAAAAAGGAAATAACAACAACAAAGAAGACCTAAACACGCAATGGGTAAAAGGCACACAGGGTGTGGCTTTACAAATTGATGAAACATTTCTGCTAGAGTAAGCTCTCCCACATTATGAAAAATGATGATGGAAAATGCCTCTGTTGGAATCAAGGATACATTTCAATCTTTAGTTACACCCAGACACACGGTTAAAAAGGTTGAGACATTTTAAGGGTGTCACTGCACTTGGCCTAACAAACAGAACAATTATGGAATATGAGGATTACTTGACATGTCACAATGTTACTCATACTGTAGAGCGGAAGATTGTCAACTATTATGACAGAGTGGTTGTCAACGGTGACATTGTTCATGGTGAAAATGATGCAAGGGAGAAAAAAAGGAACTTGTATACTGTGTTATTCTGCATGATCCTGAAAACATTGCTTTATGGTAAAGCAGTTTCTTTTGCTGATTTGGGAATCATAATTTCTTTTGCATAATTTAAATTTGATGTTACAATATCCTCGCCTTTTCTCTCCTGTCTAGAAAACGCTGGGTTGTTTAACAGCCATTCCAGCTTCTGGCATGAAGCAAAATGTGTTTCTTGGTATCCTTAGGAAACCAACAAGTGAATTAAATGTGTACGTTTCTCAATGGTTTTGAGTTGACTACTGAGATCGCTAAATTGCAGACAGGTATTGGGAGCTGTATTTTGTAAAGTGTTTTGAGCAGACTTCAAAATGTATCAACAAGCAATGACTTCTCAAAGTTTGTGTTGATACAGCTTCGGAAAAAATTAAGCGACCACTGCACCTAATTCTTTCCTTTCCAAAATAGTTTTCAGTGAGGAACAAAAGTGTTTGATTTGCAGTGATCTCTTAATTTTAACCCTTCTGTTCCTCACTAAAAACCTTCCTTTTATTTAACTTTATTTGTAAAAGAAAAAATGGTGCAATGGTTAATTATATTAAATAATTGTTTCTTTGAAGCACTTTCACAGAGTGGAATGGCATTCATGATACTTGGGTAAAATGTATGCATATTGTTTTCATAATGAGTTTCTTTTGAAATGTAAAAGTGGTTCCTTATATTGAAACTGAAAAATATCATATATACTGCTTGACAGTGACTAGAGTCAAAACCTTGGTGTATGTTGTAAATCAGTATATTGTGACACCATGGCAATTGTATGATACTGTTAATTAAGGTCCTTGTCAAATTATGACTGACTATCCAGTTGTTTATTTTCTTACAATGCATTTTAAAGAAATTATGGTAAATACATACTGAACAATTTACAAATTGACTCTTGAAGAAGATAATCATATAGTCTTTTTCACAGTAATTAATGTAATTCAATATTGCCTAGACAAATGGTTATGTTGGGTTTGTTCTCCATTTTGCAAAGGTTAATTAGTTAAACTCAATAGGACAAGGAGATTCTCTGGAAATAATTTCATGAAGGTTATTTCCAGGATGTGTTCATGAGAAATGAGAAATGCCTGAAGAACTGCATTTTCATACAGTGAGGGAAAATGTATTTGATCCCTGCTCATTTTGTATGTTTGAAAGAAATGATCAGTTTATATTTTTAATGGTAGGTTTATTTGAACAGTGAGAGACAGAATAACAACAAATAATCTAGAAAAACGCATGTCAAAAGTTTTAGAAATGTATTTGCATTTGAATGGGTGAAAAAAGTATTCGACCCCTCTGCAAAACATGACTTCATACTTTGTGGCAAAACCCTTGTTGGCATTAACAGAGGTCAGATGTTTCTTGTAGTTGGCCACCTGGTTTTCATACATCTCAGGATGAATTTTGGCCCACTCTTCTGCAGATCTTCTCCAAGTCATTAAGGTTTTGAGGCTGACATTTGGCAACAAAAACCTTTAGCTCCTTCTACAGATCATCTATGAGGTTAAGGTCTGGAGACTGGCTAGGCCACTCCAGGACCTCAATGTGCTTCTTCTTGAGCCAACTTTGTTGCCTTGCCTGTGTTTTTTGGGTCATTGCCATGCTGGAATACCAATCCATGACTCATTTTCAATGCCTGGCTGAGGGAGAGGTTCTCACCCAAGATTTGACAGTACATGGCCTCGTCCATCATCCCTTTGATGCAGTAAAGCTGTCCAGGCTCCTTAGCAGAAAAACACCCTCAAAGCATACTGTTTCCACCTCCATGTTTGATGGTGTGGATGGTGTTCTTGGGGTCATAGGCAGCATTCCTCCTCCTCCAAACATGTTGAGTTGAGTTGATGCCAAAGATCTAGATTTTGTTCTCATCTGACCACCATCCTTTCACCCAATTCTCCTCTGAGTCATTCAGATTTTCACTGGTAAACTTCAGACAAACCTGTACATGTGCTTTCTTGAGCAGGGGGACCTTGTGGGTGCTGCAGGATTTCAGTCCTTCACAGCATTGTGTGTTAACAATTGTTTTCTTGGTAAATATGGTCCCAGCTGTCTTGAGATCATTGACAAGATCCTCCCGTGTAGGTCTGGGCGGATTCCTCACTGTCCTTATGATCATTGCAATTCCACATGGTAGGATCTTGCATGGAGCCCCAGACCGAGGGAGACTGACAGTTTTTTGGTGTTTCTTCCATGTGGGAACAATCGCACCAACTGTTGTCGCCTTTTCACCAAGTTTGTTGGTGATGGTCTTGCAGCCCATTCCAGCCTTGAGTAGATCTACAATCGTGTCCCTGACATCCAAACACAGCTCTTTGGTCTTGGCCATGGTGGAGAGTTTGGAATCTGATTGATTGCTTCTGTGGACGGTTGTCTTTTATACAGTTAACAAGCTGAGATGACGAGCACTCCCTTTAAGAGTGTGCTCCTAATCTAATAGGCTTTACCAGTATCTACTAACTTACTGGAATAGTCATAAGAATTTAGCAACTGCTAGCAAGTCTGCCAAAGCTATTTAATTTCATTGCATAAGAATGTATTTTTTTCTATCATGGCATAACTACGTTCTTTCATTTGTGAATTACATTGATACAAAAACTATCAATAAAGGTGATGATAACTAACTTTTTCATCAGTACCAGAAATAGTGGCAAAACTGTACAACTGTAACTAAATAAAAATAATAAATGTTGTTGCTCTCAAAAGATTCAAATTTACTGTAGATCTTCCACATGAGAGGCACTGTCTTTAACCCCTACACCATGGAATTACATATTCCAGCAGTCACAAGACACCATTGAACATTGTGTTAAACTGGTTGGGGGTCAAAGACTAGAATTTGATTGGTATTTTATACTCTGTGACTGCCAACCAGATTCAAGTCACTGCCCCCCCTCCCATCAGGTTTACTGACTGTAGCTTTATCAAATCTGATCCTTTTTCATGTGCTGTGGTTAAACATGTTTTTAAAAAAGAAATTCATTATAGGTACCTGCAATAGCTGTCATAAAATGCACTATGAGAATCCATCAAGCCATCAGTTTGAGACCCAGCCAGATGAAGTACAGAGACATTTAATGTCTGTGTAAAAGGGTACGGTGTTTTGAACTGCTTCTGCTTTAAGCTTCAGTAGGTCACTCTTTCATATGATCAGTCCCAAGCATGCGGAGAGACACAAGATAACCATAGCAGACCATAAATGATTGAGTCAAAGCACATTGGAGAGTGGTGTGTTGTTAATTATGACAACGAAGGCTACCCAGGTGTCATCATGGATGTGGAAGGGCAGAATGCGATAGTTAAGTGTTTGTATTGCAAAGTTCTTTTGACCAGGTCTACAGGAGGACATCAGTTGGTACCATGACGGGCCGATACTTTGCCTAATGTCAGAACCACAAACTCTGGACAGGCGCTCTCTACAGATGGAGCCGTCTGTTTGGAAGTAACTGGAAGTGCAGTTACAGTGATGTTTAAAATGTATTCCTGAAATAATTCTTAATATTGCTTAAGGGTTTCCTGTGGTTGAATCAATCATGGATGTTTTACGAAACTAAACCAATAATTTTCACAAGTTAGCAAATCATTTTATGTGATTTCTTTATAAACAAATGAGGACCAAATAGTATTGTTTGAAAGTTTGACCACACATCTTGGTTGACATATTTTATTTGGAAAAGAATGTGCCACTATAGCAGATTTTATAGGGAAACAAATGTTTTTCAGTATTCATTATTATCAAAAAACCTTGCCAAAAATGAGAATATATCATTGAGAAAGGGACTAGAAATCTTTCTGAAAATCTATATTTTATAATCACTATGCAATGAAAATGTATTTTCTCAACTTTGTCCATGACAGGGTGGACACATTTTGCAGTTTGCTCATATATTGTCTGCTTGCAGTTAATTGGTTAGATGTTCTGGAGCTTGACCAAAATGTATTTCTAACAGACTATGGTCTACTCTATACAATGAATAAGGGGTTAAATTGAAAATGTCAGTGTTTTATTTTAGAAATGATGAAGTCAATATTAGCTAAGCTAGAGCAGTACTCTATGCCTGCTTCAGCTGCATAGCCATTCATATTAAAACCCAAACTTACCTGTTATGGAGAACACTGTCATTGCCAGACACAATAAGATCAACGCTGTGATGAGGTTAGGCATACTTGTTAGTTTAAAAAAAATATGCCAAATGTTGAGATGGTGGGTAACGGATTTAATGCCATACACTATTTCAATGGCTGCCTGTAGCATTTTCTTTTTCACTAAAAGTGAAAGTAAAATTTGTTGGTGTCCACCCATAAGCCCATAAGCCCTCTCTTGGAGAAAACTATCCATTTATTTTAAATAAATATTTAATGGAAACAATACCACATACTGTGAAATGTATACTGTAAAGTATCTAATTCATCCATAGACTTAAAACACGTTTTTGCAAATGTCCACACATTTTTTGATTAAACATTTTTTATAATTAACATTATTCAAAGTTAAATTACAGTGGGCTTAGAGTGGAAAGTTATTATCAAGTACCATTGATAGATCGGGGTAACACGTGGAAGGAAATTGATATGAAGTTTTTATATTAGGATAACAATAAGCCATTTGTATTTAGTTACTAGCTAGCTCAGCTAGCTAGTTGTTAATGAGATAGCAGTAGACCACTCTACCGTAACTAATTTAACAGGCCAAACTGTACAATCCAAGTTGAAACACTGCCCTAAAAATATTGCTAATCCACATTTGAAATTGTAGCTTTGTACCTAATAGCAGGTGAATTTGCCAGTTAGGTGCTTTTTCACAGTTGCATTTAGGAGATATTTTGGACCTGCGATTTTTCTTCTTTGTCCTGAATTTGAAGCCATTTGTGCAACGGGATTCGAAGTGTAATCTATTACACAACTGTATGATTATAAATCCTGCATATATCTAACCTAAAAACAAAACCTTTTGCAAAGTTGTAATGTATTCCTATTAGTTGTTATTACATGTAACCAAATCCCCAAATATTTTTAAGAAGCAAACGTGGACGACCCGGAGTGAGGTTAAAATTACCAGAAAATGAATTTGTGATTAAGTGACCAACTTGCTTTCAACCAACCCCAATGAAAAAATAAAATGTCCCTACAACTTAATGGAGATAATAAGGTTTCCCAAAACATAGGCTTACCTTTCTGAAGCTTCTTGAAGAAAAAGACCACATCTAAGACAACAGCAAGACAGAACTTCCAAGCAAACATACACAAACACACAAATACATATGAATAGAAACACAAAAGTCCAGACGCATGGTCAGTGAAAGGACATGGTCAGTAAACACTCACAAAAACCAAATTATTCCCAAACATGACACAATTGTGCCTCAGTTCCCACAAAGCCCACTCCATTTCAACATGGGCTAGCCAACATTAACTGAACATTTTCTTGCCCAGAAAAACCCCAGCAAGGGTTAGCCCACAACAAGCTGAGTTATTTAAAAAAGATTAGCATGGATTCATTGGGATATTTGGATGCTTGGTTTGCTCTAAGTCTCAATTCATGTTCCCATAAGTAAAAACTTTATTTCAAACTAAATTATCTCTGAATCATTGCTTTCAGTGTCACGGTCCCGGCCAGCTGGGGCCGTTCAGGTCCGTGTTTTCTGTATGTCAGTGATCTGTCCTGTCCTTGTTTCTGTTGATGAGTGTATTTAGTTCACCTGTGTTTTGCCCCAACCTGTTTCTGTTCTGCTCGTTAGTCTGTGTATTTAGTTCAGTCAGTTTCTCCCTGTGTTGGTTGGATCATTGTCGTGTCTCGGCGTGTCTCGGCGTGTCTCGGCGTGTCTCGGCGTGTCTCGGCGTGTCTCGGCGTGTCTCGGCGTGTCTCGGCTTCTCCTGCTCCTGTTTGGCTGGCTAGTTAAGTTTATCGTTTTCTGTTGTAGTGCACGGCACACTGTTTTGTTATACTTTTAGTTTTTGATTAAAGTCCTCCCTTGAACCCCTGTATCTGCCTCCATCTCCCTTTTTGGATTTTGTTTGGATTCCCCACACCGCCTGAAGCGTGACATTCAGAAGTTTCAATGTTGTTTTTGGGAACCTGTTACTTATTGTTATTACAGTTTATGCTGTATTTAGTAAAAGAGGTTTCTTTCAGGCAAAGTTCCCTCACCAGGTATTTGCTGCCCACACTGGGTCAATGCCATGTAGGCCAACGCAGAGCTGATGAAGCAAGGTGCATTTGCCCAATGGGGAAACCAATAAGGAGACAATATTTCAGACTGCATTGGGACTCCATGTTGTTACTGTGCCTCTCTACTGGAATATTACTGTCTATGTTTCCCAGATCATGACTACCTGTGTGGCAGTCTGCTACTATTGGTCGAATTCCTTTCACTGACTGTTTTTGTTTTTTTTACCTCATGAGTGTAGTTGTCTGACTCTGGGGAGTCAAGGCCGAAGGACGGTCCAGTCTGGTCCTGGCTAGACTTGCTTCCGCGGTGATTAAACCATCGGTACTTCACCTCTGGACCCTCAGCCCTGCACTGAAGTGTCACCGTGGTTACCGTTCAACTCACTGGTGATTTCGGATTGTGATAATGGATGAAGTGGAGGTGTATGTCACACAGCAGAGAGTCACATGGGTTCACATACAATCTGGAGACGTAACAGTACGGCTTCATCCTCTGAACACACAGACAACTGTCTCCCACAATGTGTCATAATCATTGCCGAAAAAAAGCTAATGCCCCGTTTGTTTTGCTTTCACTTAAAATTCCTGCCTTTAGCATCCTGATCTGGTCAGTTTACAAGCTTTAGATTTAAGTTTTTTATCACAGTCAGATTACAATGCGTCTTTTAGTCTTTTTACACCTGTATAAAAATGAGGCCACAATCAGAATGTGGACAAAATCTGGACAAATGATGCATGTTAGGACCAGGTATATAAACAGGGCTTTAGTGATAGCTGCTGGATGGGATGGTTATACTAAAAGTCTAGCATCATCAAGTAAGTTATTCATTTTGGTCTCATCTCAACTAGATTTCTCTTCACTGTGTACCTGGTTCCAGATCAGGATATTCTATATACAATTATTATCTTACATGGTTTTGAGAATGCATGAAACATTTAGATTTTTTTTAGAAAGCTCTAACCCAAAAGAAAATACCCAGTTGAGACCAGACCCTCCCCTTAGGAAACAATGACTGACCAACAGATCCAGGATCTGCTTAAAGATCTGTATTTTCACACCAATCAAATACTCTGCCTCTTACTTCCCACAGAAATGCTTCGTCAGGTGTCTCATGATGATTTCTCTAGACATGAAGTTCACGGATGTCTTTCCTTAAAATGTTTGATATTCAGCTACCCCTAAACCTTTCAGTTCCACCACCTAATTTCCAGCATGTTCCCAGGGGATATAGTGCAACACTCCATATGTCCCAGGATTGATAGTGACTGAGCAAATGAATGGACAATTACAGTTGTGTCACCTTGTAATAACAACGACTGTCTTTTCCCTAGTTACACCAGGTCCTCAATGCAACATCCAAGCCCAAAGGCCCCAAATGTGTGAACTGAAACTAGTTGATGCAAACAGAGGGTGACAGTACCAGAAATCGTAGTTTCTCTGTGGAAGAATGTGCCTATCCGTGTGTAATGTTAGTGGAAGTCCTAGCCAGGCTGGTGACAACGTTAATAACAAATGAAGCCCAACAACGACTGAACGGCTTTCAAGTTACTCAGACGTCACCTTTCTCCATAATTTCTTACTATTAACCCAGATTCATAGGATTGTGTCCAAAAGTAGTTCCCTATACTGGAAATTGGCTGCTATCTGGGATGTAGCCACTAATGAGACTCTGATTATACCTTAGAAGAAATCTCTCCCTGCTCTGCTACTGGAGTTAGATTTTTCTGTGCTAATCCAACTCCGGTCATGGGAGAGGTATTCCTTGTCCACATGGGTTTTTTTCTCTGGTTGATAGGAAGTCTGTTTGAACTGGGTTCAGGTCACACCTTGGGCAATAGAAACATCCCTGACCTCTAGGACTGCTCCCTGAAGACCAACTCTAAATTACCCTCTAATTCTGTCCATGCCTGATAAATAGGATTGGTTAATGCTTTTTCACATTAACATTTGTCTCAGTAGTGGTTGCCCATTCCATAGAATCTGGTGACACCTATTTTGTCTTCCAAACCAATGATGTGTTTTCGAGGTGGCTTTATACAGTTGCAGAGAGATTTCAGATAGATGATCATGTGACCAGAATTCTCCTTTAATGACCGAATAGGGTGCCATCGGGAGACATTCATTGACCAGATGTTGTTTTCTGGATGGGATGACACTGTGTTCTGATGTCTAATGGGATGACGCTAGTGTTCTGATGACAAATGGGAAGGCGCTACTGTACTGATGACGAATGGGATGAAGACAGTGTTCTGTTGATTAATGGGATGATGCCAGTGTTCTTTCATCCGCTTGTGGTTCATCCACCATGACTGGCCTGGGAAAAAAGTCCAGCACATGACTGAACAATCATAACCCCAATCCTTATAGGAGTGTGTGTGTGTGTGTGTTGTTCCTCCTCTGTTATGACTACAGAATAAATATCAATTTCTTTGTGGTTAGAAATATGAGAGGTCTCCAGGGAGCTTTATACATGAGGCTTAGCCAACATAATATTCTGTTCCTCTGTCAGACTGCTGGACTGGCTTCTCTGTCTTCAACTCTGTGTTTTCATACCATATTTTAAGGAGATTTTCTTTCCAATTTCATGATGTCCAATTCGCAATTAAGGCCTTGCACCGTTGCGACATCTCCATTGCTGGTTCACAGTGGTTGGAGATCTAGACGTTTTCCGTCTCACCAAGCCCTTCTGATTCTTAACATACTGGTAGCTCAACCAGGAATTTTCCAATAGCGCCTAACAGATTTCTTAACCATGGTTGACACCCGACCCACCACAAGGAGTCGCTACATTGCAATGTGATTAGGCAGCCCTCTCTGAGTACCAGCAGTCTAGCCTGGGCAGTACTGAGCCAAATTGCGCTGGCCAATGCTGGACCCCCAGGCAACGACGGCTACTTAGACCGTTATGTCACTCAGGGGCCCCATCTGGTGGTCTTCTGTCTGCATGTCTGAGTGAGTTAAGCTTTTGCAAAGTTGGTTAAATGTATTCCTATCGGTGTGAGCCAATATGCTTATATTTTCTGACAGTTGAATGCATCACATTTGCAAACCTTGTTTCTGCGATCAGTCACAGTAAAACTTTGGTCCTGCTAATGTTTTTTTGTTCATTTCTGGTTTACAATGAAAATTATCTGTCATCATACATGCTGCACAAACAAAATAATGAAGGCGCCAGACTGGATCGAGACGGGCCTAAAGCACCCCTAAGAAAAAGCCCATCGCCCCTGTAAGCACCCAAAAATTATTCAGGAATGTGTCAACACACATCCGTTGAGCCGATGGCCATCCATCTCAAATCAGTCGAGTCCAAAGCACAGTATGCAAGTCACTAGTGCCCCGGTGCTCAGACCCATTTGGCCTCGAACCTAGCCCCGTCCTTGCGTAATGGGTGTCCCTGGTGATGGAAAGGTAATTACGGGACACGATACATATTTCCTCAAGAAC
Source organism: Esox niger (assembly GCA_016801105.1). Lineage (NCBI taxonomy): Eukaryota > Metazoa > Chordata > Actinopteri > Esociformes > Esocidae > Esox > Esox niger. Next base: position 38,200 of record JACXGJ010005352.1, read on the forward strand.
ATACCACAGGGGCCCTGTATACTTTGAAGACCCCATTCAGTCATATTTCCAGCAGGGGGCAACACAGGTCTGTAAAATACATGAAGGTGTGAGCCTACTGGCTTGCTAGTTTGTATTGATTTTCCTATCAATACATGAAGGGGTGAGCTAGCGGGCTCGTAAGTTTGTATTGATTTTCCTGTCAATACATGAAGGGGTGAGCTTGCGGGCTCGCTAGTTTGGATTGATTTTCCTGTCAAATCATTTAACTGACATGCCTCAGCGCAACAGTACAATCCCACCTGACTGGAACTGGAGTTTAATGAAGCACTCAAAGTAAAGAAAACCTAACTATTTCAAATGTATTTTCTGAAATTCCACTCCATCGATCTTGCTGTGTGTGCCAGTGGCAGTTGTGGAACCAGGACAGTGTCACCAGGGGTAAGGCTGGGATAATTATGTCTCTGCAGGGTCCAGACTCTTCTTGCTCGTTAGGCCGCAACTTGAGGCTAATTGTCTGACAGCTTTCTCTCTGTCTCTACTTGCTAATGTATGTTTCTCTGTCTTCTCTACCTGTCTCTCTCTTTCTAACAACAAAGTTGTGCCATTTGCCTACATATAGCTGAATCCCTTAGGTCAGGAATCTTCCTCACATTGCATAAAAGGTTTCAGTATAGATTGATTCATGTTATTTACAAATCCCACTGAAGACAGGTTTTATCCACAAGGATGCCCGTGTGCTATTTCCCCCAGAAAGGATGTAAGACTTATGATTCTGTGTTGCATGTGGTGTTGGAATTTTAGATGTTTTATTTAATTGTAATCGGGTGTCTTGATGAAACAATCAGGTATATTGTCTTTAATGTTACAAACCACACACTGTTAAATTAATTTCAATCCAATCCTGGTTGGTATCGTAGCGGCGTATTAAGTAATGTGATAATGTTGTCAGTGTTATACTATTAGAAATGGCATCGCCCCTGACACAGGGCCTTGGTTGTGATGGTCCCAGGCACTCACACACACACACACACACAAGCACACACACGCACACAAGCGCACACAAGCACACACACACACACACACACACACAAGCACACACACACACAAGCACACACACACACACACACACACAAGCACACACACACACAAGCAAGTTGGTGTGTTAGGATGAAAGGTATACGCTCTGCATTAAGTCACTTTGCATGACAGTGTCTGATAAGTGAGATGTAAACGCAAAACTGTCCACAGCGTTCACTCAGTCAAGTGATGTCTACAGAAGTCAATCTAACCAGAAGAAGAGAAATACAATAAAAACAACTTGATATCTTCAGTA